>JAKWJD010000371.1:0-63313 GCA_027705065.1 Solanum peruvianum | reverse complement strand
TTAGCATTACAATCCAAAATCGCAAAGTTTGGAGAAAGCCAAGTCATACCCAGAATTACATCAAAGTCACCCATTTCTAAAATAACCAAATCTACATAAGTGTTGCTCCCCACAAAATTCACGAAACAAGACCTATACACTTTTTCGACTATCACGGACTCACCCACGGAGTAGAAAAAACACGAATAGGCATGTCAAGTAATTCACAATGTAAATTTAGACCGTTAGAAAATGAGGAAAGTACATATGAAAACGTGGAGCCAGGGTCAAATAATACAGATGCCATGCAATCACAAACCAGAAGTACCTGTGATAACAGCATCAGACGCTCCGCTTCAGACCTCCCAGGGAAAGCGTACAATGGCCCCATTATTTGTCTGTCCGTTGCCCCTACCATGTTGCGTAGTGGTGGCTCCATTTTGCCCATCCACCTCTGCCGTTTTGGTGACCACCATTACCTCGACCGCCACGTCCTCCAGAAAAACGGCCTCTACCATGACCACCCCTACCCTAGCTAGTGGGGGTCTGTAACTCTGTTTTGGACAATTCCTCCTAATATGTCCAACTTCCCCACATCCATAGCACTCTCTGAGTCGGGCATAGGTCCTCGGAGTAGTGTTGACCGTCTGAGGTGGTCCCCCAACTAAAGTCTGTAGTGAAGACTGTATTGGTCGAACTGAGTGACCTCTGGAGTTCTGTCCTCTAGAGTAAGAACCATTAAACTCACTCCCTTCGAAAACTCTTGATGTCCATGTCATGGTGAAGTCATCTGGCTTCACTCCTTCCACCTCTATCACAAAGTCTACCACCTCTTGGAACGAGGTTGCCGTCGCCGCTATCTGTAAGGCTGAAATCCGCAACTCTGATCTCCAACCCTTCACAAAACGGCGGATCCATCTGTGGACTGAAACAAAGTTGGGTGGCGTATCTGGATAGTGCGCGAAATTTAGCCTCATATGCATTTACTGTCATCCTTCTTGCTCGAGACTCAAGAACTCATCCCCTTTTCTATCTCTCAAAGTCCGGGCATATACTTTTCCATGAAACAGGGTAGAGAATGATTCCCAAGTCATGGTGGTGCCTCTGTTGGTTGACACTCAACATGTGATCGCCACCACATTTTGGCGTTCCCTTGAATTGATAGCTTACGAACTCAACGCCAAACCGTTCTACTATCCCCATCTTGGGTAGTAGCTCATGACAATCAACCAGAAAATCATACGCATCTTCAGATTCTGCACCCTTGAAGACTGGAGGTTTCAATTTCAAGAACTTACTGAAAAGTTCATGCTGATCATTTGTCATAATAGGCCCAGTAGTCAATCGTGGAAATTTGCCTATCCCAATGATGGCATCCATAAGGGGAGCCATAGTAGCCGCATGTCGTATCGCTGAAACCGGAGGTGTTGGTTGCAGGAAACCACTGGAGGAGCTGACCGTGGTCGGATAACCCGCTAAGATAAGCAAAGTACCTGGTTGAATCTCTGGGGTAGGTTGGGGTGGCAATTCCTCATTTTGCACTTGGTCAGTTCCCCTTCCTCACCCTCTCTTACTACCTCCTCAGTCGGTGGAGGAGTCACTGCCTAGTATCAGATGGGCTAGGGGCGTCCTCTTCCTCTAGAAGACGTCCTCCCACGACCTCTTCCACGGCCTCTTGCCGCGTTCTCCCTCGAGCCACAGCCCAGTGCTGGGCTCAGTAGTTTCCTGTCTTTCCGTTTGTCGCTGCTGGTGCGGTCGTTGCTCTATTCTAACCATCTGCGAAATAGAGTGAAGATGGTCAGATACCAATTTGTATCACCTAGATACCAATGGACTCAAGTAGTAGAACGAAAGAAAGAATGAAAGAATGGAATTTTCCTAAAGTCTTATAGCCTCTCAAGAAAAGTAAAGGCGTTCCCCCTACCGTTCCTTAAGACTCTACTAGACTGTTGTGTGATGAGAACCAATGAAACCTAAGGCTCTGATACAAGTCTTGTCACGACCCAAATCGGGGATGCGCGACTGGCACCCACGTTTACCCTCCTAAGTGAGCGAACCAACCAATCTAACCTTTAACATTTTAATACAATATCAACAAAGAAATGCGGAAGACTTAAACTCATTAATAAAACAACTCAAAACTATTATTATTATACCCAAAATCTAGAAGTCATCATCACATAGAACATCTACCTCCAATACTAAACTAAGAATGTCTAAGAACAAAAATAATTAGAAACTAGTCCATGCCGGAAGTTCAAGGCATCAAGACTTGAAGAAGAAGATCCAGTCCAAGCTAGAAGCGTTAGCTCACCTGAGATCCGGTATGACGAAATCTGGCCCGAATTACTGTTGTGTGAAGTTGACGAACGTTTGCTGCATAACACCAAATAACAAAGGAAAAACATAAAAAGTAGGGGGTCAGTACAACCACACGTACTGAGTAGATATCATCGGCTAACTCAAAATAGAAGATAACACATATCAAGTAATATTATAAATCAACTATAAGCTCAACATGTAGCAACACAAGTATTATAATCGTCAATAAATACCATAAATTCATCCTTGAGGGCTCAAGCCTCAATACCATACTCATTTGGGAATTAAGTTCATTATGTTGAGTATATTATCATCTTTCGGATTCATTATCTTCTTCCTCTTGTCGCGGTACGTGAATCCGACCCCACCGCTATGTGTCGGTACGTGACACTCCGATCCCCTATATGTGTCGGAACGTGACACTCCGATCCCCTATATGTGTCGGTACGTGACACTCCGATCCCTTATATGTGTCGGTACATGACACTCCGATCCCCTATATCTACGTGTCGGTTCGTGACACCCGTCCCACTAATACTAGTGTGTCGGAACGTGACACTCCGATCCACTAATACTATGTGTCGGAACGTGACACTCTGATCCACTAAATTCATTCTATTCCGTTCATCAAGCTTCTCTATACCAAGGCATCATCAATCCCATCACTTTAGTTCATCAAGCCCTCTTTTATACCAAGGCATCATCATTAATATCGTAGATTATTAAGTTTCTTCAAGATTTGGGATTCAATGGTTTTCATCATGCTTGTTTTATCAAAAATCACATTATCATAGTCATGCAAGCATGCAATAAGTATATAGACAGGTTTACAATATCATCAACACATATTATTCACTATTAAGAGTTCACTACGAATATCGTAAAAACCATAACCTCCTCCACCGGAGACTAGTGATCAAGCAAGAATTCCAAAGCTTTTGATATCCTTTTTTTCACCTTGTTCGACTCTCTCTTCCAATCGATCAATCTCCCTCTCTCTTTTCTTTGTTTTTTTTTATTCCAACCCTCTTTTCTTTACCCTAATTATCATATAATTAAGAAAAAAGAGGACAATAAAAACCCCCTAATTAACTTAAGGTTACCTCTTTTAACCCCTAAGTAATTAGACTTATTAATATTAACCCTCCCTTTATAATTAAGGAAAGAATAGTCAAAAACGACCTTTAAAACGTGTGGAGAAAACCCTATTCTGACTGGGATCTGCGTGACCTGTGACGGGCCGTTCGTGTCTGCGACGGTCCGTCACGATGGCCGTCGCAACCCTCCCAAATCCAGGTGGTCTGTGACGGCCCGTTCACCCCTGTGACGGTCCGTCCTGCACCTCCGTCCTGACGGTCAGAAACTCGTTCTCGAACCAAATTCTCAAAACTTTGAAGTGTTTTGCAACGGAAACTCACGACGGTTTGTCGTGTATGTGACGGCACGTCCTGCAGGTCCTCACAATTTACAGAGAGTCGATTTTAATATCCAATTTGAAGAATTCTAAGTGTCCTGGAACGGCACCTTCTCGACGGGCCGTCGTGACCACGACGGGCCGTCGTGACACTCGTCGTTCCAGCCAGTTTTCCAGAAAGAAATGAACTCTGTGCTCAAAACGACTAAACAGGTCGTTACAAAACTGTGCAATTAAAACATTTGAAATTTTACTGAAAACGACATTTGGTTAAAAATGTGGTATATTTACTTAAGAGACTTTATGCACATTCCATAAACATGTACAAAAGTTTGTACCCTAACAAGGCAAGTCCACAATCATAAGTTCATCATGATAAGGTCTTACTTCAAAATTACATGTTAAGGTTGATTTTATCAATACTTCATACCTTACTCGTAACCCCCAATTCAAATCTATTAGTGCAATGTATATGTGAAGCCCCCAAACCCCACAAACACCAAGAAAACTATCAAGAGGATCATAAACACTGTAACTAACTTAATACATCACCATAACATGTGAAACAAACACCATGCATACAAAGTGAAACCAATATCATGCATATAAAGTGAAACCAACATCATGCATATCATTCATAATATTCATCCGTTAAGTAGTGCTAGTTAGTTTTTGTCTTCTTACTTTTATGAATTCATTTTAACATATTAGAAAGTTTGCCATAACCTACCTAGACCATTGAGCTAAATGCAATTTTGTGTCATCCTCTCATACCAAATGGAGGGTGTCCTACTTGACAAGGTAATACATTCCATTCGTAATAACATCTAGGTGGATCCACTACCTAAGATTCCTATGGGGGCACATAGTTTAAGGAATTATGAAGTTTTTGATAGAAACCCTCTTTACTCTAATTATCAATTTAGTTTCCACCACATGAGACAATATAGTTTGAACCTCCCTTTCTTTGTGAACCTCTCATTGACAAGTTCACTTGGTGCGAAACTAAATTTTCTTTTTATGAAGTATAATTAAGTCTTTTATAAACATCAATTAATAATATGGGTCTTATGGTTTTAACAACTCATATAACATGTTCCTATCTCATAGGTTTTATAATGATAAAACCCTTTCATAACAAACCGAACATCATATAAGAATAATAGTTCATAAACATAGTTAAAAAATGTTTGTAGGAATTACATTACATTCCACATAGTAACACACCCTCTATAATCTCAAAACCTTCACATTCATATCATGATAATATGTTGATAAAATATCATTCGTACTTCAAGTAATCAAACTTACTAAAGATAACTAGCTATTCCACATTAGCACGCTCATAACCTTGAAGGTCATACCCATGGCTTTAAAGATTCCATTTCAAGATATCATTCCAAATTCATGATATTCCTCCCTAGATTAGGTTAACATCACATAAAAATAAATAATTATGCATGAACATACACAATTACATAACCTCTAATCATCATTCAACATAATTCAAAGGTTACGGTTAAGAGAAGAGAAATATTTTTGGCTCTTTAAAGAATTAGGTCAAAAAAAACAACCAATATTAAATTAATTATTAAAAGTTCATATTCAATCATTATTGATGAATTCTAGACCAAATAAGTCAAGTTTTAAAGAGACCCAGGAAAAATAGAAAAATCTGGAAATTTTAAAGAACATTGAAATCAATGGTGGGGGAACCTCTTGGGGAAAGGAGTCCCAAGAGTTAAGAGTTCCCATACCTTGTTAATCCTTCAGGATTAATCGAGTAATGTCTCAATCCTTTAGTCACTATAATGTTTAAATATGCATGAATGTTCATGATAATTGAAATATTATGTTAAGATTTATCTTGGAGTGATTCTAAATATTTAAATGCATTTCGATCAAAATTGTATTGATGATGGGTTGTAAGTTTCTCTCCTAGTCTATTGATGCAAGATTGAGTCCCATTTGAGTATGAATGTTCCCAAAGGGGAGATATTTTAACACTAGGGAAATTTAATGTTTTAAAAGAATGAAATCCAAAAAACATTACCGGAGATGGTTCTACTAGTCAAACCTACGAAATATTTTAAGTCCTACGGGTTGTATGAAAGAAGCCATAGACTAGGAAATTCACTTACGGAAAATTGAAATATCAAGTATTACATATAACTTTATTAGATGATCCTTAAGAGATTTCATGAGTCATACCACTGACCCGTAAGATAGATTAAGATATTTGTTTCAGAACCTCAAGTGTACGAAAGGAAATGACGGGTTATAATGGATTCTAAGAATTGTAGAAAGATACCATACTCAATGTAATTTTTTGTGGGTATGCGTTTGTTGTGCTAAATGAAAAAAATTCCTCATCAGTCATGCCGGTGATGCCTCACAAGGCAGTGAGATGAACACTATTGTTATCGCTGAATGATGATAATGTCTCCCTTGGTATTGACACAAATGTCTCACTGGGCAGTGACATTGTATTCCTCAATAATAAAACATGAATGACCTAATGAGTAGTGGTCCAATCTTATTTAACAATACAATATAAATTACATTATGTCAAACATATACTATCACGCTAGATGATATCATGTAGATAAATATCCTCCAATATTTCTAGCTGCTACAAAATTACTGAGTGTTTTATACTTGAGATTTCATTTATTTTGTCTTAGAAAACTTGGATATTTATTATGGATCTCGCATTTCAAGGAATTTGAGAAAAAAAATGTTATTCACACCTAAAATTGTTTCCTTGTATGAAAAGCATGACAAATTTTCTTGCATCCATAAAAAATTTATTACTTTCAAACTGACTTGTGTCTCTTCAGCAATGTGCTCCTTGTATTTATATCTCTAGTTACTTACACCAATATCTCACTTCATGATTGATAACACAAAAGAATTTATGGAAATATATTTGAAACATATAGAAATGTGTTTGAGGGATGTAATTCATCAAAAGAAACATTTGAAAAAGGTTATTGTCAATTTCACATAAAGCTTAATGGACACCTTATGGTTTTCCCATCAATATCTGACAGGACCATAGCACCTCTACATAACACCTTGCGAACCATGTATGGTCCTTGTAAATTTGGTACGAGTTTCCCTTGTTACTCATCATGATGCGGAAAAATGTGTTTGAAAAACAATTAACCTACTCTGAATATTATGTCCCTTACACTTCTTCAAAAAAAATTAATCATTGTTTGTTGATTAAGTTTACCATCAAAGACAGAACCCATTCACTTTGCATCAATCTATTCCAAATGTTTCTTTACGAACCAAATAAGTACAACTCAACTCAGCTTCATGGATTTATCTCAACGAAGATAGTTCAACGTCGGTACATTTAAAAACTTCATTTCCATATAAAAACATGTATGGAGTTGCTTTAACACACGTTATGATAGGTAATGCGTAGCCTAAAAATGAATATGAAAACATCTTATGCAAACCTTCATGATCGTCATTCATTTTCCTCAAAATCTTGTTATTTTCTAGTTGGGAGCTTCTATGGATCCATTCATTTGGGGACGATAACCGGTTTCGTCATGTTGAGTTATCTTAAATTACTCACATATCTCTTTCGCGAAATAACAATTCAGATTCGCTCTATTATCAGTAATAAAAACCGATATTCAAAACCTACATATAAGGTTTTGTCAAATAAAATCCACTATAACTTTCTCGTTTATCGATTTTAATGAGGTTGCTATATAAAAAATGTGGAATGTAGTCAATGAAGACAAAAATTAATCTTTGTAAGTTAAAGGCGGTTGGCTCTACGGGACCAATCACATCTTTTCTCCAATATACAAATTGCTAAACAGAACTCATAATATTGAGTTTGTGAGTCGGTAAATGAATCAAATATCCATGTACTTGACATTTATGACATTTTTGCACAAACTTGCAACATTAATGATCCCTTTTCATCACAAAATAACCAGCTCAGAGAATCTAATATGAGTACCACAAACTCATACATGTATTCTCTCAATAAGTGTCTATTAAACATTTCAAGGACACCATACAATTCTAAGTGTGAACGATCGCTAGTCAGTACAAAAAAAATGTGTTGGGGTCGAATCACACAAGGAGTGGTACACGTTCAAGATTCACTAAAAAAGTGTGAACATGGTTAAGTCCATCAAAGGAATAGACAGTAGCAAATGAAAATATAACTAAAATTAAGGATGCCACAAATATAAAATAAGGGGGTTTTGGTTTTATGTAATCAACCGCAATCAACAAACAATACAAAATAATATTAATGAGACATTTTTTGAGATGTGATTCCATTGTAGGATAATATATTCAAAAGGGTAATTGCAATTGTTAGAAAACAATAGAATATTATTGTGTAAGCAAAGACATAGAGGGAATAAAATTTTTGTCAAAATATTTATCCCGAATCAAGTCGATTTCTCTCAAACATCATCAAGAAAGAAAAATAAGAACAACCTATGCCTTAGTACATTCATTCCCTCCAACTGAATGTGTGAAAAAAGGGTTTAGGATTCACTCTCTCGAGCTAAACCCCTGACAACGCAATACCCACTATCAATCAATGAATAAGCGTGGTTTTAAAACCTCATTCTCGAGCGATTCAAAAACATGAAGGATTGCATTGGCAACTATAATTCTTAAATAAAACAACAATTACTAATTAAACTCACTTCTAAACAACATTTTGATGAATAATTAGCAATACCTATTAACTAAATCAATCCATAAGATAAAAATCGTTATCAAATTTTGTTTCCATGAATTGAAAAGATTAATTTCATCCTTAAAATAATGAAAATCGAATAAACATAAAGACCCATTTCCGATTTCTCGAAAGTGAAAAATTTCAATGCTTAGAATCTAAAGAAACCTTGTGTCAATACTCAAACATCAATATAATTAAAATATGATACTTGCTAATTGATAAAAGATTCTAAACTAAATGTTCAAAAACGTATTTATAGTCACTAAAATATGTTGAGAAGGGTCAGTTGACACAGTAAGTTGGGATCGGTGATGCACCCTTTGATCAAGTCCAACGCCTTTTTTCCTTGGCCTTCAACATCCTCTTAGAGTATAACTTTCTGTGATCTAACACTTTATCGGTAAGTTGAGTTTTGATTTGAGTTTATATGTTTAGTTAAAATTACTTAGAGTCTTAGGGTTAGGATATTATAGTGAGTTTTAGAAAATTAATTAGTTAAATAGAAACCACTTTGAACCCTTAATTAAATATCTTACTAAATATAAGACCCCTAACAAAAATTTAAAAACTCAAAACAGGGTAGAAACTACGACCCTCCACGTACGAAAAGTAGGTTGAGCTAATGTTGGTACTGCATGTGCATAGTTTTAGTCAGACAAGGGTGTTGGGGAGGCATTTGTCAGGATAATAAGACTCAAAAAATGAATACAATCCATGCCTTGTTGATCCATTGAGGATCCGTCAATGACCTTCGTAGGTCATTAAATCTTTTGACTGCTTTTTGGGGCCAAGTTGGGCTCCTCTTCAAGGACCCCTATATAGTCCTTGGGGGTCGTGCCCGGAGGTTTGGACCCATGAAATGTATTTATACATGGTTAAATCATTTTTTCAAGATTTAGTCCTCATATGAAACTACAAAATTTCACTACAAGAGTAAGACCACACTAGTTCAATTTACTAGTTTCCAAATTTCAGGGTCGTTCTTTGACCTTTATGAACTAACACTTTCATACTATGTTAGATAAATTAGATTAGGTCTTAAAATATCAATTTCCTACTTTTTTATTCATTAGATATCATGTGAGGCTCTAACATAGGTTATTATATTTTTGTGGTATTACATTGTCTCCCATTTGGGAACATTCGTCCCTGAATATGGACCAAGACACCAAATAAAGTTTCATGCAGGTTTCCATATCATAAGACACTGTAATTTGAATCGAACTACTTGTGTAAAACAACCCATCTTATAATCATATCTAGTCCCTTCTAAGCCAATTCCGGTTACAATATCATTTTGTCTTTAGTTATGAATTACTTCATAAATAATTCTTTTACATAACTACTCAAATAGTGTATAGCTCAAAGGTTTCAAAGATGAGAACAATCCTTTCATTAACAAACATAAAATACATGAGAGAATGTTCGTTCGTGTGATATTCATATAGCATTTAGGAGATTTGACTTTTTATCAATCACATCAACACTACCATAATCATATCATAACATTCATATTCATATCATGACATTACATTCATATCATAGCATAATATCCATGTTCATATCACACTATGACATACTTGCTCATATGATAACATACCTGATCATCATTATGATTGTAGGGAACAGGGACAAGACTCAACACCACAATTCATAATTCAAGTAAGCACCTCCACAATAAGTGGATGAACAATTTAATATAAGACTATAGAACAATTAAAAATCTCCACAATAGGTGGATCAATAAGTCAACATTAAACTATGATAAAATTGAAAACCTTCTTCATAGATATTAAGGATTTATTCACGATACAACTCTAACTTGATTGTATTCAATCATCATTTAGGGTAAAATCATAATACACTATCAAGTCACATATAAAAAACCTTGAGTCTTATCCTTCATTCATGAACCAAAGCATACAAGGATTTAGATTTGAGAAAAACGGGAAATTCGCGGGTCTTGTGGGGATTTGTTTAACAAACACAAATATTACTTGAATTCATCAATAAAACCACATGTATCATTATAAACAAAAAATTAAGAACAGCGTAACGAATATAGGAAACATACCTAAATTGAGTGAAAACTTTGAATATGGGGAACCTTGAAATACAATTTTGAGAGAACCTTTTGGGGAAAGGATCCTAAGAGTGAAGATCTTCAAAAACATTATCAATTCCTTGAGAATTGATGGATAAAATTAATATTCTGGGATTCTTTGTTGAACCTTGGTCTTCTTTTTCAAAATATATTTAGAGAGATGATTTATAGAGAGGGAAGTTGATTTTTTATTTGAGATTGTGAGTTTAGTTAGAATTACTAAAAGTCTTAGGTTTAGGGTTTTATAGTTAGTTTTATGCAGGTAATTATTTATATAAAAAACAATCATAAATACTTTTTAAATAACAAACTAAACATAAGACCCCTAACAAAAACTAAAAACGTATAACATTAACTAACCTACGACCCTACAGTAGGTGAAGTCAGCGATGGGTGTTGGGGAGTATTTGGTGAGGATAATGATTTTTTAATCATTAAAAAAATCCATGCCCATGGATCCATTGATTATACGTCAATGACCTTCGTATCTCATGTCGTCTTTTGACAACTTCTGGGGTCCAATTTTTTGTCCTTCTCAAAAAAGCCTATGGTAATCCTTGGGGGGTTACACACGTATGTTTGGACCCTAAGCATGTACTTATACATGGTTAAATCATTTTTATTATATTTAGTATTCATACAACACTTTAAAGCCTCACTACAAAACCTATGACCATACTAGTTCACTTTTACTAGTTTTCTGACGTCAATGTCGTTTTGACGTTTATGCATAACACTTCCATACTAATATAAATACATTAGATTAGGTATAATAATATAATTTTCATAATTTTTAAGTTAGTATACATCATTTGAGACTCTAGCTTAGGTTATTATATATTAGTGGCCTTATAGATGTTGTTGTTGTTTAAGCCAAAGAAGAACGGAGAAGCAATATTCTAGTCCATCTTATCAATAGGGGCCCATACCATGATCAACCTCAAGTTTGTATCTGAAATAAACAGTGAAATCCAGCCCTTTTACTAATCAAGGAAGTGAGTATTAGGCAAACCCTCATATACAAGTGTAGCACCTGGGCCCTATCGAGTACAATATTAATATGATCTCTAGTGCACCCGACTTCCTTCACCGGAACTATGACAGAGTTTAACGCGCTAAAGGAACTGTACTTCTTATTACCATTGGGAACCAACTCTCTGAATAATGGATAAAACTCCTAGAGCAATATAGGAATATAAAGGCCTCAAACAATGGTGAACTGCTCGAACCGATGGAACTATATGGTGTCCGTGACTGTGGAGTATCTTCCCTATAAATCCTGTATGGGTAGTAACCTCTCCTCTAAAATTATCCTAAAACCGTTAGATTTTAATGTGCTTACTAGGCGAGGAAGAGGAGACTATAGTTGGGGTACTAGGGCCACAGGCGATAGCGGAGATGGATCTGTATCCATTCATGTGCAAGTTGCTGGAGCTCTTGAAGAGACAGAGAGAGACCTAGCACGATTATCTGCTCTCCTAGATTTCATAGATTGATCATCAGCTGCCTTGGAGAATGCAAATTAGAAGTTGAAGGATTCTTTCTTATTGCCGGAGTTGTGCTCAGGAACCTCACTCATGGGCTTATTGCCCTTTTTTACTTAGCCTCCCTTTGGATGCTTTGTTCTTCCCTTTTTAAGAGGACTGACACCTCCATCATTTATAAATATGCCCCATGCACGTTTATGGGGTTGCATATCAAGGTTAGTCCTATCCATATCTGCATAAATAATGATAAAAATTAAGATATATATCCATCAATAATTGCACATAGACTCACCGAAATAGTAGGGGAGTTGCCGAATCACTTTGGCGATCAACGTTGGTCTTGCTTAAATGATTTGCTTCAAGCATTTAAAAAAAATTGCATGTCAGTAGTGGGAGAACCGCCGCCAACATTCAGCAAGTAAGGACTAGACTGCCAAAACTAAAAGTATATTTAGGGGTTAGGGACGAAGAACAGGGTCATCAAGAAAGACTTTCGGTGAGTCATGGCGTGCACCCAGGAAACTCCAAGTTCTCATCGGAAATTACAAAGCTACAATCAATATTATCATAAAATGAAATGCGATATTGGGGGATTCGGCTAAATGCTGAATGGTTTGGCGAGCTCGACTAAACTTGTCAATTGACCCAATGTGCCTACTCTTAACACCAACTTCCAAAATTCAACCATGCAGCCCCCGAAATTATTATCAAAGCATACACAAACCTAATTGGACATCTAACTCAAATACTCAGACATCGTTTCATTTAGCCAAATTTAGAATTTGACTAGTTTAACCCATAAGAATTACGTCAATGTAACGACCTATTTAGTCGTTTTGAGCAGCAGATTTTAATTCTGGAAAAACTGGCCAAGACCACGGGCACTGCAACGGACCGTCACAGGCACGACGGCCCGTCGAGGGTGCATCGTTTCAGCATACTTAGAATTCTGAAATTGGATACTGAAAATCGACTCTCTGTAAATTGAGACAGACCTGCAGGACGTGCCGTCACATCCACGACGAACCGTCGTGAGCTCCCGTTGCAAAACACTTCAACTTTTGAGATTTGGTACAAGAAACGAGTTTCTGACCCTCATGACGGAGGTACAGCACGGACCGTCACAGGTGTGACGGGCCGTCACAGGTGTGACGGGCCGTCACAGGCCACTTGAGTTCAAGGGGGCTGCGACGACCTGTGTGACGGACCGTCGCAGGCACGACGGGCCGTCACAGGTTGCGCAAATCCCAGGCAGAATAGGATTCCTCTACACGTTTTAAGGGTCGTTTTGGACTATTCTTTCCTTAATTATAAAGATTGAGGGTTAATATTAATAAGTCTAATTACATGGGGGTTAAAAGAGGGACCTTAAGTTATTAGTAGCGTTCTATTGTCCTCTTTTAGTCTTAATTATATGATAATTATGGTAAAGGAAAGAGGGTTTGAATAAAAACAAACAGAAAGAACAAAGAGAAAGAGAGGGATCGATCGAGAGGCTGAGAGAGAAAACAAAGCTTTGGAAATTCTTGCTTGATCACTAGTCTTCGGTGGAGGTAGGTTATGGTTATTTCATGCTATTCGTAGTAGACTCTTAATAGCGCATGATATGTATTGTAGTATGTAAACCTGTCTATATGCTTAATTGTATGCTTGCATGAATATGATTATGTGATTTGAATAAAACAAGCATGATGAAAACCATTGAATCCCAAATCTTGAAAGAAACTTTAATCTATGTTATTAATGATGATGCCTTGTATAAAAGAAGGCTTGATAAATTGAAGTAATGGGATTGGTGATGCCTGGTATAGAGAAGGCTTGATGAACGAATTTAATGAGGTTAGTGGATCGGAGTGTACGTTCCGACACATAGTATTAGTGGATCGGGTAGTGTCACGTTCCGACACATAGTATTAGTGGATCAGAGTGTCACGTTCGACACATAGTATTAGTGGGACGGGTGTCAGAACCGAAAGTAGAATTAGGGGATCAGAGTGTCACGTACCGACACATATAGGGGATCGGAGTGTCACGTTCCGAAACATTAGGGGATGGAGTGTCACGTTCCGACACATATAGGGGATCAGAGTGTCACGTTCCGACACATATAGGGGATCGGAGTGTCACGTACCGACAATAGTGGTAGGGGATCAGAGTGTCACGCACCAACACAAGAGGAAAAAGATAATGAATCTTGAAAGATGAAATATACTCAACATAATGAACTTAATTCCCAAATGAGTATGGTATTGAGGCTTGAGCCCTCATGGATGAACTTGATGGTACTTGTTGACGATTATAATACTTGTTGTTGCTACATGTTGAGTTTATAGTTGATTTATAATATACTTGATATATTATCTTCTATTTTGAGTTGGCCGATGATATCTACTCAGTACTGTGTTTTACTGACCCCCTACTTTTATGATTTCTTCTTGTTATTATGAAATGCAGCAAACGTTCTATCAACTTCAACACAACAAAAGTAACTCAAGCCAGCTTTCGTCATACCGGATCTTCAGGGTGAGCTAATGCTTCTAGCTTGGACTGGGTCTTCTTCTTCAAGTCTTGATGCCTTGAACTTCCGGCATGGACTAGCTTTTTAGTTATTTTAGCTTCTTAGACAGTTTTACTTTAGCAATTTGAGTAGATGTTCTTGTGATGATGACTTCCAGATTTTGGGGATATTAATAATAGTTTGAATTGTTTTATTAATGAGTTTAAGTCTCCGCATTATTTTCAGTTGATATATCTTGAAATGTTAAGGGTTAGTTTGGTTGTTTCGCTCACATAGGAGGGTAGAGTGGGTGCAGTCGCGTCCCCGATTTGGGTCGTGACAAACTTGGTATCAGAGCATTAGGGTCGTTGGTCTCATCACACAAAGAACAGGTCTAGTAGAGTCTTATGGAACGGTAGGGGGACGCCTTTACTTTTCTTGAGAGGCTACAAGACTTTAGGAAAATTCCATTCTTTCATTCTTCTTTCGTGTACTACTTGAGTCCAATTTGTATCTAGGTGATACAAATTGGTATCTGACCATCTTCACTCTATTTCGCAGATGGTTAGAACTAGAGCAACGACCGCACCAGCAGCAACAACGGAAAAGACAAGAAACATCTGAGCCAGCCACTGGGGCTGTGGCTCGAGGAAGAACAACGGCAAGTGGCCGTGGAAGAGGTCGTGGGAGGACGTCCTCTAGAGGGAGAGGACGAGCCCCTAGCCCATCTGATACTAGGGCGGGTGACTCCTCAACCGAGGATGTGATAAGAGAGGGTGAGGAAGGGGAGAATGAACAGGTGCAAAAATGAGGAATTGCCACCCCAACCTACCCCAGAGATGATCAACCAAGTACTTGCTTATCTTAGTGGGTTATCTGATCAGGATCAGGCACCCCAGTTGTTCTGCACCAACCCCTCCGGTTTCAGAGATACGACATGTGGCTACTATGGCTCCCCGCATGGATGCAACATTGGAGATAGGCACATTTCCACGTCTGACTACTGTGGCCTATAATGACAAACGATCAACATGAACTTTTCAGTAAGTTCTTGAAATTGAAAACTCCAGTCTTAAGGGTGCAGAATCAGAGGATGCCTACGATTTTGGTTGATTGTTATGAACTACTACACAAGATGGGTTATAGTAGAGAGGGTTGGTGTCGAGTTCGTGAGCTATCAGTTTCAAGGGAAAAGCCAAACTCAAAATGCGGTGGCGGTCACATGTTGAGTGTCAACCAACAGAGGCACCACCTATGACTTGGGAATCATTCTCTACCCTGTTTATGGAGAAGTATATCCCAAGGACTTTGAGGGATAGGAAGAGGGATGAGTTCTTGAGTCTAGAGCAAGGTAGGATGGACGGTTTAACGCATATGAGGCCAAATTCCGTGCATTATCCAGGTATGCCACCCAACTTTGTTTCAGTCAACAAGAACGGATCCGCCGTTTTGTGAAGGGGTTGAGGTCAGAATTGCGGATTTCAGCCTTACAGATAGCGGCAATGGCAACATCCTCCAAGAGGTGGTTAGACTTTGTGATAGAGGTGGAAGGAGTGAAACCAGATGACTTCACCCCGACATCGACATCAAAAGAGTTTCGAAGGGGAGGTGAGTTTAATGGTTCTTATTCTAGAGGACAGAACTCCGGAGGTCACTCAGTTTGACCAATTCAGTCTTCACTACAGACTGTAGTTGGGGGTCCACCTCAGAACGGTCAACATAATCCGAGAGAACCTATGCCCGACTCCAGAGAGTGCTACGGATGGGGGAGATTGGACATTTAGGAGGAATTGTCCAAAACAGAGTTACAGACCCCCAATAGCTAGAGGTAGAGAGGGTCATGGTAGAGGGGGCAGCTTTTCTAGAGGACGTGGTGGTCGAGGGTAATGGTGGTCACCAAAACGGGTAGAGGTGATGGGCAAAACGGAGCCCACATACTACACAACATGGTAGGGGCAAAGGACAGACAAGTAATGGGGCTCATTGTACGCTTTCCCTGGGAGATCCGAAGCGGAGGCGTCTGATGCTGTTATCACAGGTAATCTTTTGGTTTGTGATTGGCGCATGGCATCTGTATTTTGACCCTGGCTCCACGTTTTCATATGTATCTTCATCATTTGCTAATGTGGTCTTAAAATTGTGGTTGTGATTACTTGACATGCATTCGTCTTGTTCTACTCCGGTGGGTGAGTCTGTGGTAGTTGAAAAGGTACATAGGTCTTGTGTTGGTGAATTTCGTGGGGAAGCAACACACTTACGTAGATTTGGTTATCTTAGAAAATGGTTGACTTTGATGTAATTCAGGGTATGACTTGGCTTTCTCCGAATTTTGCGATTTTGGATTGTAATGCTTAAAACGGTGACGTTAGCCAAGCCTGGGACAGATCCGTTAGTGTGGGGAGGGCGATACACTTCCAATCCGGTTCGTATCGTGTCCTTTCTTCGTGCTAAGAAAATGGTTAGTAAAGGGTGGTTTAGCTTTCTTGGCACATCTCAAGGATGACACTACCCAAGTACCTTCGATTGAGTCGGTTTCGGTAGTCCGTGAGGTTTTGGATGTGTTCCCTGCAGATCTTCTGGTATGCACCGGATAGGGATATCGACTTTTGCATGATTTGGAACGGGCACTCGCCCCATTTATACCCCCTTATAGAATGGCTCCCGCGGAGTTAAGAGAGTTAAAAGCACAACTTCAAGAGTTGTTGAGCAGAGCTCATTAGACCAAGTGCATCTCCTTGGGGGTGCTACGGTTTTGTTTGTGAAGAAGAAGGATGGGAGTTTTCGGATGTGTATAGACTACAGACAACTGAACAAAGTAACTATTAAGAACAAGTACCCCATTCCCCGCATTGATGACTTGTTCGATCAGTTATAAGGGCTTGTGTCTTCTCTAAAATTGACCTGAGGTCCGGTTATCACCAATTGAAAATACGAGCAACGGAGTGTGCCAAAGACTGCCTTTCGAACTAGGTATGGGCATTATGAATTGTGGTAATGTCCTTTGGTCATACGAATGCCCCTGCTGCCTTCATGAGCTTGATGAATGGGATTTTTAATCCATATTTGGACCTCTTTATGATCGTATTTATTGATGATATACTGGTATATTCTAAAAGTAAGAAGAAACATGAGGAGCATTTGAGGATTGTGTTGGAAATGTTGAGGGAGAAAAAGCTTTATGCCAAGTTCTCTAAGTGTGAGTTTTGGCTAGATGCGGTGTCCTTCTTGGGGCACGTGGTTTCTAAGGATGGAGTGATGGTAGATCCTTCTAAGATTGAAACAGTGAAGAATTGGGTAAGACCCACTAATGTGTCAGAAATACGGAGTTTTGTTGGGTTAGCTAGCTACTACCGCCGATTTGTCAAGGGATTCTCTTCTATTGCTTCCCAATTTACGAACTTGACTAAGCAGAATGTTCCATTTGTATGGTCGGATGAATGTGAGGAAAGCTTTCAGAAGCTTAAGACTTTGTTGACTACCGCACCATCTTACCTTGCCAGTAGAGGGTAAAAACTTCATTGTTTATTGTGATGCATCCTATTCTGGGTTGGGTGCAGTGCTAATGCAAGAGAAGAATGTGATGCTTATGCTTCAAGACAATTAAAAGTGCATGAACGTAACTATCCAACCCACGATTTGGAGTTGGCGCGCGGTAGTATTTGCACTAAAGCAATGGAGGCATTAGTGAAATCTATACGGATCATCGTAGTCTACAGTATGTCTTTACTCAGAAAGATTTGAACTTGAGACAGAGGAAATGGATGGAACTACTGAAGGACTACGACATCACAATCTTGTATCATCCGGGGAAGGCAAATGTTGTGGCCGATGCCTTGAGTAGAAAGGCGGGAAGCATGGGAAGTCTAGCTTATTTGCAAGCTTCTAGACGCCCATTGGCTAGAGAGGTTCAGACTCTGGCTAACGACTTGATGAGGTTAGAAATAAATGAGAAGGGAGGATTGTTGGCTAGTGTGTAGTCAAGATCTTCTTTTCTTGACAAGATTAAGGGAAAACAGTTTAATGATGACAAATTAATCCGGATTCGAGATAAGGTGTTGCAAGGAAAGGCTAAAGAAGCAACAATTGATGAGGAAGGTGTTTTGAGGATAAAGGGAGGGTATGTGTACCCCGCATCGATGATTTGATTAATACTATTCTGACAGAGGCTCATAGTTAAGGTATTCTATACATCCGGGTGCAACCAAGATGTATCGTGACCTTAAGCAACACTTTTGGTGGAGTAGAATGAAGCGCGATATTGTTGACTTATTGCCAAGTGTCCAAACTGTCAACAAGTGAAGTATGAACACCAGAAGCCCGGAGGAACACTTCAGAGAATGCCCATTCCTGAATGGAAGTGGGAGAGAATCGCGATGGACTTCGTGGTTGGTCTTCCAAAGACAATGGGTAAGTATGACTCCATTTGGGTGATTGATGATAGGTTAACTAAGTCTGCTCATTTCATTCCGGTCAAGGTGACTTACAATGCAGAGAAGTTAGCAAAAATCTACATCTCAGAAATCGTTTGATTGCATGGGGTTCCACTATCCATCATATCTGATAGAGGTAAGCAGTTTACTTCTAAGTTTTGGAAAACATTGCATGATGAATTGGGTACTAGGTTGGACCTTAGTACCGCGTTCCATCCTCAGACCGATGGTCAGTCTGAGCGAACGATTCAAGTGTTGGAGGATATGCTTCGCGCATGCGTGATAGAGTTTGGTGGCCATGGGATAGCTTCTTACCTTTGGCAGAGTTTCATACAACAATAGCTATCACTCAAGCATTGATATGGCCCCATTTGAAGCATTGTATGGGAGGAGGTGTTGTAGATCTCCAATTGGTGGTTTGATGCATTTGAGGTTAGACTTGGGGTGGGTACTGACCTCTGAGGGATTCATTAAATAAGGTGAAGCGCATTCAAGAAAAGCTTCTGGCGGCGCAAAGTAGACAAAAGAGTATGCAGACCGGAAGGTTAGAGACTTGGAGTTCATGGAAGGTGAACAAGTCTTGTTGAAGGTTTCACCCATGAAAGGGGTGATGCGGGTTTGGGTAAAAGAGGTAAGTTAAGTCCAAGGTATATTGGACCATTTGAGGTACTAAAGCAAGTAGGGGAGGTGGCTTATGAATTGGCCTTGCCCCCAGGGCTGTCCGGAGTGCATCCGGTATTTCACGTATCCATGTTGAAAAGATACCACGGAGATGGAAACTACATCATCCGTTGGGATTCAGTTTTGCTTGATGAGAATTTGACTTATGAGGAGGGAACCAGTTGCTATTTTAGATAGAGAGGTTCGCAAGTTGAGGTCGAGAGAAATTGCATCCATCAAAGTTCAATGGAAGAATCGACCGGTTTGAGAGGCTACTTGGGAGAAGGAGGCAGATATGCAAGAAAAATACCCACATCTGTTTACAGATTCAGGTACTCCTTTTCGCCATTGTTTTTCTTCTTTTGATCGTTCGGGGACGAACGATGGGTAAATTGGTATCTATTGTAACGACCTGTTTAGTCGTTCTGAGCAGCAGATTTTAATTCTGGAAAAACTGGCTAAGACCACGGGCACTGCGACGGACCGTCATAGGCACGAAGGCCCGTCGAGGGTGCATCGTTTCAGCATACTTAGAATTCTGAAATTGGATACTGAAAATCGACTCTCTGTAAATTGAGACGGACCTGCAGGACGTGCCATCACATCCACGACGAAACCGTTGTGAGCTCCCGTTGCAAAACACTTCAACTTTTGAGATTTGGTACAAGAAACGAGTTTCTGACCGTCATGACGGAGGTACAGGACGGACCGTCACAGTGTGTGACGGGCCGTCACAGGCCACTTGAGTTCGAAGGGGGCTGCGACGACCTGGTGACGGACCGTCGCAGGCACGACGGGCCGTCACAGGTTGCGCAAATCCCAGGCAGAATAGGATTCCTCTAAACGTTTTTAAGGGTCGTTTTGGAATATTCTTTCCTTAATTATAAAGATTGAGGGTTAATATTAATAAGTCTAATTACTTGGGGGTTAAAAGAGGTAACCTTAAGTTAATAGTGGGTTCTATTGTCCTTTTTAGTCTTAATTATATGATAATTAGGGTAAAGGAAAGAGGGTTTGAATAAAACAAACAGAAAGAACAAAGAGAAAGAGAGGGATCGATCGAGAGGCTGTGAGGAGAACAACAAAGCTTTGGAAATTCTTGTTTGATCATAGTCTTCGGTGGAGGTAGGTTATGGTTATTTCATGCTATTCGTAGTAGACTTTTAATAGCGCATGATATGTATTGGTAGTATTGTAACCCTGTCTATATGCTTAATTGTATGCTTGCATGAATATGATTATGTGATTTTGAATAAACAAGCATGATGAAAACCATTGAATCCCAAATCTTGAAAGAAACTTTAATCTATGTTATTAATGATGATGCCTTGGTATAAAAGAAGTCTTGATAAATTGAAGTAATGGGATTGGTGATGCCTTGGTATAGAGAAGGCTTGATGAACGAATTGAATGAGGTTAGTGGATCGGAGTGTCACGTTCTGACACATAGTATTAGTAGATCGGAGTGTCACGTTCCGACACATACTATTAGTGGATCGGAGTGTCACGTTCCGACACATAGTATTAGTGGATCGGAGTGTCACGTTCCGACACATAGTATTAGTGGGACGGGTGTCACGAACCGACACGTAGAATTAGGGGATCAGAGTGTCACGTACCGACACATATAGGGGATCGGAGTGTCACGTTCCGACACATATAGGGGATCGGAGTGTACACGTTCCGACACATATAGGGGATCGAGTGTCACGTTCCGACAATATAGGGGGGATCGGAGTGCACGTACCGACACATAGTGGTAGGGGATCGGAGTGTCACGCACCGACACAAGAGGAAGAAAGATAATGAATCTGAAAGATGATAATATACTCAACATAATGAACTTAATTCCCAAATGATATGGTATTGAGGCTTGAGCCCTCATGGATGAACTTGATGGTACTTGTGACGATTATAATACTGGTGTTGCTACATGTTGAGTTTATAGTTGATTTATAATATTACTTGATATATATTATCTTCTATTTTGAGTTGGCCGAGATGATATCTACTCAGTACTTGTGGTTGTACTGACCCCTACTTTTATGTTTCTCTTTGTTATTTATGAAATGCAGCAAACGTTCCGTCAACTTCAACACAACAGTAACTCGAGCCAGTTTTCGTCATACCGGATCTTCAGTGTGAGCTAATGCTTCTAGCTTGGACTGGGTCTTCTTCTTCAAGTCTTGATGCCTTGAACTTCCGGCATGGACTAGCTTTTTAGTTATTTTAGCTTCTTAGACAGTTTTAGTTTAGCAATTTGAGATAGATGTTCTTGTGATGATGACTTCCTGATTTTGGGGATATTAATAATAGTTTTGAATTTTTTTATTAATGAGTTTAAGTCTTCCGCATTATTTTCTGTTGATATATCTTGAAATGTTAAGGGTAGTTTGGTTGGTTCGCTCACATAGGAGGGTAGATGTGGGTGCCAGTCGCGTCCCCGATTTGGGTCGTGACAGTCAACTACTCCATCATAGGGATAAATATGTTATTTGACATAAATATGGGTTGTTGAAACATTACTCAACTATACCCAACAACAAACTAGCACAAACCCACAATTTGTATCAATATTAAAGCAAAAAAATTGTGCGAAATAAATAATTTATCATTTCAGGTAAGATATTAAAATTAAAAAGGGCATACATGTACACAAGTACAAAAAACAATGAAATCGGAGAGGCCGAACACACTTCACTAAGATGAGCACAATTGCAAATAGAGTAAAAAATGCTTGAATAAAGTTCAATGTTTGAAAAAACAACATTTAATGCCAAATATAACATTTGAAACGTGAGGGGGAAAACCTACCAAAATATGAACAGAAAATTGACAACTAATACGTAGTAAAAATACAAAAATATAGAAAAATATAGTGTGGGTGTGAGTTTGGGAAGTTAGAAAGTGAAGGAATCTGAAATATTTTGAACTTTTGACCGTTTGACCATTAAAATCGTTCAGCTCTCTTAGTCAGCGACATTAGTTTTGCTCGCCTCACTTAGATATATAGGACCTCAAGTAAATATGGGGGACCCAAACAGTGAACAAAGGCATGATCTACGACATGTTAAATGGCACGCTGATTTGCTCCTGGTCTCACCAAGTTTTACAAACTCTTATTCAAAAATTAATGAGTCCAATAGTGGTTTTTACTACGAATACACTGAGTTGACTACTATAATTTTAGCTCGTCAATCACAACTTTTCAAACACATTTCACACTATAACCTACACAATAAATACATGATATCTTCAAAACAAAATTAAACAAATATATCTTAGATTTCCTCCCAAAGAACATCTTGGTGAACGTTGCGGAAAAACATAAGTTAAAACTCTAACCTCATTCTTAGGGTTGTCCATTGTGTCACTAGGAAATCCCCTTCCTTTCTTGGGTGTAAATTAGACGAAATTTTACTCATTTTGGTCTCCAACTATTTGGTGGAGACGTAGTTAGAGGTGACTGCCTGGTAAGGGCAGCTACATTCTCCTTCATCTCTTTCAAGATTTTATCAGACCCCTACTCCTTGTTTAGGATACGAGAGAGCATATCCTTAAAATGACTAGCCTAATAATACTTGGATTTTTAGCACTCGTGGGGAGGAATGTACATGTTCTTTTCACCATCCCTTTTCTTCTAAGTGGGATTTCGATCCCTCTCTACTCTCTATTAGAATCTCTCAAACCTTCATCTATGGTACAACCTTGGTTGCCACACATCGTTGTGTAGTTTTCATGATAACCACCTCAGTTGTAGGCTACGAAATTCACCTTCTCTTTATACATTAGAACTTGGATTCTTCAGGGTTCACACACGCTGCACCCATGACATTGACACTCCTGACGCTATCTCCCATGACATATAAAGAAAACATGTCAAGTTGAGTCATGATAATGGCCATGTTTTGATCCCTCACTTGGTCATTTTTCCAGCTGCCTCTTGGTCCATTTGAAAGTGATAAAAGAAATATAGTCTTTGCGGGTGTACCATTCATTGTAGATGGAGAAATTTTGTCACCAACGTTCTTGCTCACCGAAACAAGGCTTCAGTAAAAGCATTATAACTATATGTTGTGAGGAAAACCATGAGTTTGTCATTGCAACACCAACTTTCTGAATCATAGACATGTCTCATTGATTGATTCGCCCTCCAGATGATTGAAGCTCTAAATATTATACCGAAGTGTCATAATCATTGAAGGAGGGAATATTCACGATTGAGATGTGTTGGAAAGATTTTTCGATGAAGTGTTTGAGTCTCGTGTAAATTCAGAACCACTTACACGCTTCCTCCATTAGAGAAATGGGACAACCTCAACCAGGACGGTACTTGTGATATCATTTTGAAAGAGAACATCCCACAAGTATCAACATTTTTTTTTATATTCTCATAGGGATCCTCATGAGCCAATCCACCTAGTAGCCCCTTCAATTGCAAGAGCTGCAACATAGTACTTGTAATATCGAACAAAGTGTTGCCTTCAACCACACTAAAGCAAATGGCAGAATTCCACCCATAAGATGAGGTTCATTAGCATTTACTCATTGACATTGTTGAGGTTACAGATTTAGTCTTGGTGTCCCACATAAATACCAACGCTTCCTTTGACAAACATACTCTTTGCCCAAACTAGTAAGGCACATACCCAAATAAAAACAAGTAGATTTACATATAACTAACAAGAGAAAAATCCAAGTTGATCAAAGAATTATAAAAAACACGAATCCCTAGCAGCAAAGTCATTTTAATTAAAGCTCCAAGTACATTTTATTCAATCCAAAGTTAAAACAATCGCTAAACACTGTTAAACCAACTAAATTTGTTGGGGTTGAATTCCACAAGGAGTTGTACATGCTTAAAATTCAATAGAAATGTGTGAACATGGTTAAGTCAATAAGAGAAATAGATATTATAGAATGAAAACAGAATTCAAATTAAGAGGTGACACAAAAGTCAAATAAGGGAGTTTTGGTATGAAATTATTTACTACAAAATCATCAAACAAAAGAAAATAACAATAAATAGATGGGTTCTTTGAATGTGATTCGATTGTAGGCTAATGTACACAAACGGATAATTGCAATTGTTAGGAAATAAATAAATATTACTGATTAAGCTAAGTCATAGAGGGACTAAAATTTCTCTCAAACAATTTATGACGAATCCAGATGGTTACTCTCACACACCAACAAGAAAGCAAAATAAGAACAACATACGCTTTGTCCATTCAGTCTTTAGAGCTTAATGTATGGAAAAGGTTTGAGGATTTAATGTGTCTAGCTAGACCCATGAAAACCCAATACCCACTTAGAATCAATAAATAACCTTGGTTTTAAAATATCTTTCTCTCTCTCTCTCTCTCTCTCTCTCACTCTAGCAAGCGAAAAACACAAAGGTAGAATTGCATTTGCAACTACAATTTTCAAATTAAACCACAATTACTTATTAAACTCACAAATAGAAATGCCCATGAACGAAATCATTCTATAATAACATACACACACACACCCCCCCCAAATTGGGGTTTTAACTAGGCTACATAAAAAATTAAAATAAACATTTAAAAAATTGTGTTTCCATCAACTGGTAAGATTTATTTCGTCCTTTCAATGGTCTAAATTGAGGAATCTCAAAGACCCACTTTCAATTTCATGAAAGTAAAAAACTTTTATTCTTCAAAGCTACGGTTGTCTCAATACTAATAGTTCAATATCCTATAAAATATTATACTGGCTTATTAATAAAAGATCATAAACTACATGTTCAAAAATGTATTTACAGTCGCCAAAAATAATCTGCAAAGGGACATTCATCACAATAAGTCAGGCTCACTAATAACTCGGCAATCCGCACTATGGTGATGTCCTTCATCTTTTTACCTCGTCCTTCAAATTCCTTTAAGTATATAACTTTGGGCAATCTACACACTAAATCAAGAACCGTTTAGAGATTTGCCGTTAGCTTCATTGTCTCCCCAACTTGATTTATCTTTTATGGCTTGGCTCACTTAGAACTTAAGGTAATCAAATGGCTTCTCGGTGACACTCCTATGCTCTCTTTTTCTCCCTCTTTTTCAGCTTTCTTCCTTCCTTTTTGCAAATTAGTGTCCTTGCTTTGTTCCTCGATCCATATACCTAGAAATTAAGGATTATACAACAGTTATTGAAAAAAAACATGTGGTGACACTAAATTTATACAAATAAAGTCCTAAATGAGTCAATCTTGGATTCGTCAATTTCACAACCTCAATAGCCTCAACCCATATGAGAACACCTAAATTTAGAGTCCTTCTATAAAGGACGTCAAATATTAAAATAAATTTTAGCAAATATATTGCCTTGTTTTGATTGAATATGAGATTCTCATGATATGTTCTAGTTTCAGGGTATTTCATTATTTCAAAATACAAAGGCAAACTGTCCCACTCTACTTTAACATCAGAACAATTAACGGGTTGTTTCCCCTCTATATCAAAACAGTTAATATAACTTGTATTTGGATATTTGATAATTCAATCAATGGTTGCAAGAGCATCAGTCAAGTCATTGAATGTCGTGGGAGTGTGCGTAAATTCAATCTTATGAACAACATGGTGCATATACGATCTTTAGTTCCTTGAAGGTCCATGATCCTTCAACTTGGGGCATTAGAAAATTTTGAATCACCAGTACAAACAACTCATTAGCTTTCATATTGGTACATGTAACAACCCTAAAAATGGATATGCTAAGTAATGCTTAATGTGTCTAAAATTCAAACTATTAGGCCGGGTTCACACGGATTGATGCGCCTAGGAACAGACCTTAGAACCCTTGCTACATCCAAGCCATATAACATGGGGATTTAGTTGAGCTAGTAAAGGTTGGGTCCAATCATGTAGGGATCTCGAATATGAATATTTACTCGAATGAGTCTTTACAGGACTTAAATAGTAGAAATCGTAGGTTGGGAGGGTCTAGGGGTAAAATGGTATTTTTCCAGGCAAAGGGTAGTATATTATTACCCTAAATATACAATAAATTATTTAATTAATAAGTTAGAGGGGCATTTTGGGGGAGAGACGACTGAAATTGGGCTTATGATGAATAAAACTGTTTTTAATTTAAGTTGGTAAATTAAAGTAATTAATTTATATTTATTAGATATTATCTGATTTAAAATAAAAGGAAATCATTTTTTTAATTATAAAGTAAAACCTTATTTGACTAAGTCCAAAACTAGACTCCTAAGTGTAAGAAAACTCTTCTCTCCCACGATCATCTCTCTCTCACACATTTCTATCACTCTCACTCACGTTTTTCTCTAACAAATAACGTACAAAACAGTATTTAAACCAATGTTCTTCACACTTTAAGAACTCACAACGAAAATTATAAACAAACAACTAATCAAACATGTTAGGCAAATATAGGGTTTTTCTGTCAAGTTGGTGTTGAAGCTCTTTTATTTGGACGTGTGTTTGGAGGGGTTCTATGGCCAGCAAGTTCGAGGATTGAACATCAAAAAGGGATGACTTCTTCTATCCTGGTCTCTTTTCAAAGAGACCTCTTAAAGTTCAGAATATTCATTCCGAAAACTAGGATTGTTCCCCGTTTCATGTCCCTGTCACAAGTTCCCATTGAATCATAGGTTAGTTATGTTTGCTCGTAGAAAACTAGAGATAAGACATATTTTTGTGATGGTTATGTGTTTATATGAATGTTTCGAATTATATGACTTATGTTGATGTTTCTAAAAATGTAACTACGTGTGTATGTATGTGTTGATGTGGCTATTGTTCATGGTTTAGGACTTTAAATGGCATGATAGTTCTTTATATTTCATGTACACATATCTATGTAAATGTGATGTTCATATGGGTTGAAATGTGGATAATTTGAGGGATAATCTCTTGCCTGAACGAATCCATGAAAACGCACCTAAAATGTTGTAAATACACTAAGAAATTCCCCTAAGAGCTATGGTGTAACTTGATGAAAGGATGATGAAAAATTAAAAGAAAATTTGTAGCTTCTATTGATGAATTTCGGTCAGCAACGAGGGTTCAAAATGTTGGAAAAAATGAATTAAAACAAGTTAGGTCATGGAGCATTGAACTCCTGAACTCACAATGTTAAAAATTATAAAAATAAAGAAGTAAAAAGAAACGTGGTGAAGGGGATTTGAACCATGGTATTGGCTTGAAAATGTAACTTAAAAGTAAAAATACGAGATCAGATGAGTGGGATTCGAACCCACCACCTCTCAATCATATTTAAGGAGGAGAATAAATAAAAAAAAATAAAGGGTGAGGCATGTGGGAATTGAACCCACGACCTCTTAGGAAGATTAAGGAGGAGAATACAAGAAAAATAATAGGTGGAGGCGTGTGGGAATCGAAACCACGACCTCTTTGGCAGATTTAAGGAGAAGAATAAAAGAAAAATAAGGGGAGAGGCGTGAGGGAATCGAACCCATGACCTCTTAGACAAATTTAAGGAGGAGACTAAAAGAAAAATAAAGAGAGGCTATGTGGATTTGTTCCCACAACCTCACAGTAAACTCCAAATAGACAAGGAGAAATAGATAATTAAAAAAATAAAGGGGTTGTGGGGGTTTGATCCCACAACCCCTCGACCAAATAAGAGGTAATTCAAAGATGAAAAATAAAGAGGAAATGTTGATGTTGGGGCTCGATCTAGGGTCCCAATGTCATGTGGACGTAAATACAATAAATGAAAAAGATAAAAGTGTTATCTGAGGAATTTGAAATTGGGTTCACTTGCCCAAATTCCATATAGATGTATAAGTCATACGTGAATTAAGTAATCAAGAATAATGCTGCCTACTTAGATCAAAATCGAGATCTTGGCATACATTTATGATGCGTAAGTCTTATACTACGTAATCTTAAGAAGATATGAATCACTTAAATGAACTATTAATGATGTCTCCTGACTTGTATGTATAGACCTATAAGTCTAGCATATTTTTAAAATAAGTGAACCTAATATGTATGTAATGAAATGATGTAACCCTAGAAGGGTTAAGTACAAGTGTAAAACAAATGGCCAAGTGCATTGGCATACAATGAAATGATTATTATGTAATGAAAAGATGGAACCCTAGAACGGTTAACTAAGAGCGTGAAACACAAATTACCAAGTGCATTGGCATATAATGATATGAACATTCATGAAAAAAGGGGTGAGTAAATATGAAGAGTAAATGTGCTAATGTTGATGATTGTGGTGAGAACATGATATGAGACTAATGTAACAGATGAGATAAATCTCAAATGAGCCTGAGTAAATGTTACCAAAACGTACTCACCTATGAGAGTGTAAAGTTAATGAAGAGGCTAGTCTCTATGAACACCAATGAAAGTATTTAGATTAAAACACTTTATAAAAATGATAATATGAGAAATAATCTATTGATCTATGATGTCCTCATACTAGAGGTCAGCTTCTATGAAGTATGAGTTGAATGTAATGGAACTTTATACGGAGCACCGATAGACTAGGTATGACCGGTGTTGCCTTCTTTAGGGAAGGGCGGAGGTTCACGTAACTCTCATTAGATGATACTGTCCAGCATGCCGGTTATGGGTCTCCTTATATCTCCTAGTCTTCAAACCTATACTACTAATATAGGGATCTGTCGAGATTCAATTCCCATGTACGCTAGCATGTTTTGGGTTACTTCGCCCGATGATTCCACCTCTTTTTTGTGTGGGGTTTCATGACACTGGATTTCATGATGCTCACATGATCTATGTCAGTTAAAGTTAAAGTTCCCAATAATTAATGAGGTCAGCCTCAAATGATGCACATAATGAAATGAATGATACCAAAGGTGTTAGGATAAGATAGTCAATAGGTGAATTAGATTCAATTAATGACATTGGGCCATTTTTAGTCATTGCACAACGAACCCGATGAATGTCTTAAACTACATCCTAGCTATACCTGGTGATTAGACTGGACCATCAATGAAATGAAATAAAGTACGTATGAATAAACAAAGAAGACTCTGTCTTTGTTAAAGAAGACTCCCTAGTTGAGGTCCCATATGTTGATCCCTCATTTTTGGGATGTCTTAATGTCAAGTCCATTATTCCAAGGTCTCATGGCATAGGAATGAATGATATGAACAATGTTATGTGTTACAGGAATTATGATTTGTGTTATGTGTACGTTGTTGTGTGTTGTGTGCAAAATGTTATGTATGATGATGCATGTTACTCTAATGGTATAACTTTCCTAATCAAATTTGGAAAGATCATAAACTTCCCTATTTCAAATTTGAAAAGCACACTCACATTCCTAATCAAACATTGGCAAGTCCACTAACATGATCTTCTATAATCATGTTGTTAGGAAAGAGCTAATCTTACTCATGGATGTCCTTGATCTGTTCTTGCATATACCGATACTTAGTACAAATTTGTACTAACCCTATACAACTCTAAACTTTTAGGTGCAGGCACAAGTGGACACTAGAGCCACAGGATAAATGCTGGAGTTATTCGGACGTCGAGCCTTCATCCGGACTCGGTATGGCCTCATGCTTTCGAGGATGCTTGACCATTTAAATTTTAGCTTAGTTGTAGGATTTATCTAGTGGAGTATGTTCCACTAGCGTTTCATTCCCATTTTGTTCATACATTGTATTGGTTCCATTTTTGAAAGGTAATCTTTATCATTATAATAAATTGTTTCTTTCATTTGATGATATTAATGTTAGATGGTTGATTGTGAACAACTACGTATGTAGAAGAATGTTAAGTAAGAATGTTAAGAAATAAAAATTTTCAAATTTTCTTCTAAAGTTAACCTAGATGATGTATGAATGAGGTATGTAGGCATGTATGTGACCTCTGAGAGGTCAACACGCCGGTCTCGTCTGGGGTCTAGACTCCTGTCGTGACAAAGTTGGTATCAGAGCCCAAGGTTAAATTACAGAAATAATAAGTTCACATAAATCACATTGAGTAGTTTCTAATTAATGGTAGTGAAGTGCACCACTCTCCTGAATTAGAGACTACATGATGCATAGGAAAATCTCCCTTCTTCTGATCTTATCGTTCTGTAATGTCTGTTTCTTGTTGTTAAGAGTGTATCTAATATCAACCCTTGAGATTCAGAAATATTAATACGAGGATAAATGAAGGCAGAGAAACAAGGTGTTCCAAGGGATAACCCACCTGCCAGCACCTGGCTAGCATGTTAAGAGACTGCACGAGGATGAATCCTCCCATTACACTGGATCTAAGATTGCTGAGAATCTCGAGGATGAGTGTAGGGAATCTATGATGTATGCCTGCATGGGTTTTCCATGCTTATGGTCCATTTTTAACAAGTAGAGGAAAATAGGAATAGGAAGCATACTAGGGTAAAGAACATGTCAAGACAAGCTAAGAAGAATTTTTCAAGGAAGAGTAGTATTGAAATCAGGGATAAGACCAGGTTTATGAAGGGAGTCTCCCACCAAGGGGAGTCAAATTCGTCCAAGGATCGCTATGATAGGGATTCCAAGCCTATATTTAAAAGTAGGAAGTGTGTAAAACTTCATCGAGGAGAGTGTATGACAGGTTCTAATGTCTGTTAGATTTGTAGCAAACCGGGTCACATGGTGAAGGATTGTCCGAATAGGATAATGAAGAACAAGGGAAGGAGAGAGTTCAACCTAATGGTCCAAATGAAGAGGCTCCTAGGAGACAACGATTCTTCAAACTAAAGACTATGGGTGTAGGGGAAGTCCCCTCTAGTGAAGTCTCGGGTACGTATCCTTAATTAGTCTTTCATGTATTTGATTGTGTATGGTGTTTATATACTACTATGAAGTTAATATATTTTCGTCATCATGTTGAGTACTGATTTGTATGGATTACATGTTTACTTACGTTATATGCTACGACGAGACTAGTTTAGGAAAGAGTTCCTTAGTTTATTAATGTAAAGATACTAGTAGGTTTCATGTATGTGCATCATCATGTTAATATGTGAATAGGATATTCACCAAAGGGGAGTATTGATACCTATGTATGCATACATTCTATAGATGAATTACTTATTGTTAGTAAAGAGTAGTTTCATTCGGGGAAGAATGTTCCTAAGGGGGGGGGATAATGTAACGACCCTAAAAATGGATATGCGAAGTAATGCTTAATGTGTCTATAATGCCAACAATTAGACCGGGTTCACAACGATTGATGTGCGAAGGACCAGACCTTGTAACCCTTGCTATATAAAATCCAACTAACTTTGGGTGTTAGTTGATCTAGTAAAGGTAGGGTCCAACAATGTAGGGCTCTCAAATACGAGGATTTACTCGAAGGAGTCTTTATTGGACTTTTTAAATAAAAGAAAATCTTAGGTTGGCAGGGCCTAGGGGTAAAATGGTCTTTTTTCAGGCTAAGGGTAGTATCGTAATTATCCTAAATATATAATTAATTATTTAATTAATGAGTTGGAGGGAAATTTTGGGGAGAGACGGCCGACATTTGTCTAATGAAGTGAAGTCTTGCTCCACCCAGGTTCGAACCTAGGTGGAAGCAATGAATTAAATTGTTTTTTATTTAAGTTGGTAAATTACGGTAATTAATTTATATTTATTAGTTATTAGAAGATTTTTTTTAAAAAAAGAAATCATATTTTTTATAATTAAATAAAACCTTAATTGACTATGTCCTAAACTAGACTCTTAAGCCTAAGAAAACTTTTCTCTCCCACGCTCATCTCTCTCTCACCGTCTCTATCACTCTTACTCACCTTTTTCTATGCCCAATAACGTAAAAATATAGTAGGTAAACAGTTCTTTGCACTTGAATAACTCACAACAAAAATTATAAACACACAACTAATCAAACACGTAAGGAAAAAATAGGGTTTTTCCGTTAAGTTGGTGTTGAAGCAGTTGGATTTGGAAGGGTTCTTTTGGCAGAAATTCGAGGTTTGAACATCAAAATTTATTGCATATATTCAATCTTGGTCACTTTCCTAAGAGAGCCCTTAAGGTTCAGAATATCCATTTCGAAAATTAGGATTGTTCCCCGTTGTATGTCCCTGTCACTAGTTCCCAATGAATCATAGGTTGGTTACTTGTAGAAAACTAGCGATGAAAAATGTTTTCTTGATGATTATGTTTTTATATGTATGTTTGGAATTATGTGACTTATGTTGATGTTTTCGAAAATGTAACTACGTGTGTATGTGTGTGTTCCCGTGGCTATTTTTCATGGTTTAAAACTTTAAATGGTATGATAGTTCTTTATATTTCATGTACACTTGTTGATGTAAAGTAATGTTCATATTAGTTAAAATGTTGCTGATTTGAGGGATAATCTCTTGTCTAAACGGATCCATCAAAACGCACCTAAAACGTTCTAAATGCACTATGAAATTCCCCAAAAAACTAAGGTGTAACTTTATGAAAGGATGCTGAAAAATCAAAAGAAAATTTCTAGATTCTAGTGATGAATTTCGGTCAGCAAAGAGGGTTAATCAAATTGAAAAAAATGAAATAAAATAAGTGAGGCTATGGTGGATTGAAACCATGACTTCACCATGTTAAAGATCATGAAAATAAAGAAGTAAAAGGAAATGTGGTGAAGGGGATTCAAACCATGGTATTTGCTGGAAAATGTAACTTAAAAGAAAAAAAATAAGAAATGAGAGGATGTGATTCGAGCCACCCCCTCTCAATCATATTTAAGGAGGAGAATACCAGAAAAATAAAGGGGGAGCCATGTGGGAATCGAAACCACGACCTCTTAGGCTGATTAAGGAGGAGAATAAAAGAAAAATAATCGGGGACGCGTGTGGGAATCGAACCCACGACCTCTTAGGAAGATTTAAGGGGGAGAATAAAATAAAAATAAAGGGGGAGGCGTGTGGGAATCGAACGTACGACCTCTTATGCATATTTAAGGAGGATAATAAAAGAAAAAAAATAGAAGTTGTGGGGGCTTGATCCAATAACCTCACAACCAACTCGAAATAGACAAGGAGAAATAGATAAAAAAAAATACAAGGGGTTGTGGGGGTTTGATGGCACAATTTCTCGGATCAGTAAGACGTTATTCAAAGAAGAAAAATAAAGAGGAAATGTTGGTTTTTGGGATCAATATAGGGTCCCAATATCATGTGTACCAAAATACAATAAATGAAAAAAATAATGTAGATTCGAAATTTGGTTCCCTAGCCCAAATTTCGTATAATTTCATAAGTCATACGTGAATTATGTCTTCAAGAATAATGTTGCCTACTTAGATCAAAATCGAGATCTTGTCATATATATATGATGCATAAGTCCTGTACTACAGAATCTTAAGAAGATATGAATCACTTAAACGAACTATGAATGATGTCTCATGGCTTGTATGTATAGACCTATAAGTCTAGCATACGTTTTAAAATAAGTAAACCTAAGATGTATGTAATCAAAACTGTAACCTTAGAAGGGTTAAGTATGAGTTTTAAACACACCAAATGTCCAAGTGCATTAGAATACGATGAAATGATTATTATGTAATGAAATGTGAAACCCTAGAAGGGTTAAGTAAGATAGTGAAACACACAAATGACCAAGTGCATGGGCATATGATGAAATGAACATTCACATTAAAAGGGGTGAGTAATTATGAAGAGCAAATATGCTAATGTTGATGATTATGGTGACAACATGATATGAGACAAATGTAAAAGATGATAGCAATATCAAATGATCCTAAGTAAATGTTACCGAAACGTACTCACCTATGAGAGTCTTAAGTTAATGAAGAGACCAGTATCTACGAAAACTAATGAAAGAATTGAGATTAACATACTCAATACTAATGATGAGATGAGAAATCATCTACTGATATATGATTTCCTCATACTAGAAGCCAAATTCCATTAGGTATGAGTTGGATGTAATGGAACTTTATACGGAGCATCGATAGACTAGCTATGAGCGGTGATGCCTTCTTTTGTGAAAGGCGGAGGTTGACGTAACTCTCATGAGATCGGACTGTCGGGCATGCAGGGTATGAGTCTCCTTATATCTTTTAGTCCTCGAACCTACAATGTCAATATAGGGATCTGGTGGGGTTCGATTCCCATGTATTCTAGCATTTTTTGGGTTACATTGGCCAATAATTCCACCTCTGTTTGGTGTGGGGTTTCATGACAATGGATTTCATGATGCTGACATGATCTATGTCAGTTAAAGTTACACTTTCCAATGAATGAATAAGGTCTGCCTCAAATGATGCACATAATAAAACGTATGATACCAAAGGTGTTAGGATAGGATAATCAATAGGTGAGTTTGATTTAAGTAATCACATTAGGTCATTCTTGGTCATTGCACAACGAACCCGATGAAAGTGTTAAACTACATCCTAGGTATAGCTGGTGTTTACACTGGCCCATGAATTAAATAAAATGAATTACATATGAATAAACGAAGAAGAATCTGTGTTTATTAAAGCAGACTCCCAAATTGAGGTCACATATGTTGAGCCCTCTTTTTTGGGAAATCTTAATGGCAATTCAATGATTCCAAGGTCTCACGGCATACGAATGAAGTATATGAACTACGTTATGTGTTATAGCAATTATGATATGTGCTATGTGTACGTTGTTGTGTGCTATGTGCAAAATGTTAAGTACGACGATAAATTTTACTCTAATGGCATAACATTCCTAATCCAAATTGGGAAAGATCATAAACTTTCCTAATTTAAATTTGGAGAGCTCACTCACAATCCTAATCTCAATTTATCAAGTCCACTAACTAGACCTCCTACAATAATGTTGTTGGGAAAGAGCTCATCTTACTCATGCATGTCCTTGGTGTGTGCTTGCATATACCAATACTTAGTACAAGTGTGTACTAACCCTATAAATCTCTAAACTTTTAGGTGCAGGCAAAGGTGGATGCTAGAGCTACAGGATCAACTCTTAGGAGGACCTCATGCTTTCAAGGATGCTTGACCACTAAAATTCTAGCTAAGTTGTAGGATTGAGCTAGAGAAGTATGTTCCACTAGCATTTCTTTCCCAGTTTTGTTCAGACATTGTATTGGTGCCATTTTGGCAAGTGCATTTTTATCGTTATGATAAACTATTTATTTCATTTGATGATCTTAATGTTATTTGGGTTGATGGTGCACAATTAGGTATTTAGTAGAATGTTTAGTAAGTATGTTAAAAAGTTTCAAATTTTCCACTAAAATTAACCTAGATGAAAGAAGAATGGCTTTGTAGGCTTGTCTGCGACCTTTGAGAGGTCAACAATGTCGGTCTCGTCTGGGGTCTAGACTCCGGTCATGACAGTAGACATCTTAAAACCGAGGATTCAAGTCTCATATTCAGTCATGTTGTAGGTGAAATCTAATTAGACGCAATTGGATAGTACTAACAGGATTGTGATACTATGGACACTCCAATACCTTTTATTTTGATTCTCTACTCCGTCAAAGAACATTTTCCAACTACGATATGTTTTAGAAATATTTTCTCACACAAACATCATTTTTTTCATCAAGGAAGTAAATTTGAGAGGTTCATATTCTTTATCAAGTGATTCTCTGTGAGGTTGTCATCCAACGCTTGTTCTCTTATCGCCATTTGAGTCACTTACACAATGTAAAATTCACTTTGAAGAATTTTCCATTTAACTAACTTCCCGATTGTCCTTGACTTAAGGAAAACATACTTCGATCGATCAATATTCGGAATGAAGTATGTAATATTAAAAGACATATAAAATCTCAAATTTTTAGTCATCCAAGTCAACGCATAACATGTTTTCTCCAAAAGTGTGTAACGACCCTCATATGGACTAAACTTCTTACTAAAATAGTATATCTGTAACGACCTGTTTCGTCGTTTTGAGCAGCAGATTTTATTTCTGGAAAAACTGGCCAAGACTACGGACACTACGACGGACCGTCATAGGCACGACGGCCCGTCGAGGGTGTATCGTTTCAATATACTTGGGAATTCTGAAATTGGGTACTGAAAATCGACTCTCTGTAAATTGTGACGGACCTGCAGGACGTTGCCGTCACAGCCACGACGAACCGTCGTGAGCTCCCATTGCAAAACACTTCAACTTTTGGAATTTGGTACGGGAAACGAGTTTCTGACCGCCATGACGGACGTGCAGGACGGACCGTCACAGATGTGACGGACCGTCACAGTGTCCGTGGTGAAAGAGGGGAGTTTTGGTCTTGTGACGACCTGAGTGACGGACCGTCGCAGGCACGACGGGCCGTCACAGGTTGTGCAAATCCAGGCAGAATAGGATTCCTCTACACGTTTAAGGGTCGTTTGGACTATTCTTTCCTTAATTATAAATTGAGGGTTAATATTAATAAGTCTAATTACTTGGGGGTTTAAAAGAGGTAACCTTAAGTTATTAGTGGGTTTTATTGTCCTCTTTAGTCTTAATTTATGATAATTAGGGTAAAGGAAAGAGGGTTTGAATAAAACAAACAGAAAGAACCAAGAGAAAGAGAGGAATCGATCGAGAGGCTGAGGAGAAAACAAAGCTTTGGAAATTCTGCTTGATCACTAGTCTTCGGTGGAGGTAGGTAGGTTATGGTTTTATGCTATCTTATAGTAAACTCTTAACAGCGAATAATATGTATTGGTGGTATTGTAAAACCTGTCTATATGCTTAATTGTATGCTTGCATGAATATGATTATTGATTTTGATAAAACAAGCATGATGAAAACCATTGAATCCCGAATCTTGAAAGAAAACTTTAATCTATGTTATTAATGATGATGCCTTGGAATGAAGAAGGCTGGTGAATTAAAGTAATGGGATTGATGATGCCTTGGTATAGAGAAGGCTTGATGAACGGATAGAATGAGATTAGTGGATCGGAGTGTCACGTTCCGGCACATAGTATTAGTGGATCGGAGTGTCACATTCCGACACATAGTATTAGTGGATCGGAGTGTCATGTTCCGACACATAGTATTAGTGGGACGGGTGTCACGAACCGACACGTAGAATTAGGGGATCGGAGTGTCACTTACCGACACATATAGGGGATCGGAGTGTCACGTTCCGACACATATAGGGGATCGGAGTGTCACGTTCCGACACATATAGGGGATCGGAGTGTCACGTTCCGACACATATAAGGGATCGGAGTGTCACGTACCGAAACATAGTGGTAGGGGATCGGAGTGTCACGTACCGACACAAGAGGAAGAAAGATAATGAATCTTGAAAGATGATAATATACTCAACATAATGAACTTAATTCCCAAATGAGTATGGTATTGAGGCTTGAGCCCTCATGGATGAACTTGATGGTATTTATTGACGATTATAATACTTGTTGTTGCTACATGTTGAGTTTTATAGTAGATTTATAATATTACTTGATTATATTATCTTCTATTTTGAGTTGGCCGATGATATCTACTCAGTACTTGTGGTTGTACTGACCCCCTACTTTTATGTTTTCTCTTGTTATTTTGGAGTGCAGCAAACGCGCCGTCGTCTTCGACTCAACAGTAATTCAAGCCAGTCTCCACTATATCGAAATTCAGGGTGAGCTAATGCTTCTAGCTTGGACTGGATCTTCTTCTTCAAGTCTTGATGCCTCGAACTTCCGGCATGGACTAGCTTCTTATGTATTTTAAGCTTCTTAGACATTTTTAGTTAGTAATTTGATCATAGATGTTCTTGTGATGATGACTTCCAGATTTTTGGGATAATAATAATAGTTTTGCATTGTTTTATTAATGATTTTAAGCCTTCCGCATTATTTTCTGTTGATATACATTGAAATGTTAAGGGTTAGATTGGTTGGTTCGCTCACATAGGAGGGTAAATGTGGGTGCCAGTCGCGGCTCGGTTTTGGGTCGTGACAAACTTGGTATCAGAGCATTAGGTTCGTTGGTCTCATCACACAAGAACAGGTTTAGTAGAGTCTTAAGGAACGGTAGGGGGACGCCTTTACTTTTCCTCGAGAGGCTATAAGACTTTAGGAAAATTTCACTCTTTCATTCTTTCTTTCCTGCTACTACTTGAGTCCAATTGGTATCTAGGCGATACGAATTGGTATCTGACCATCTTCACTCTATTTTGTAGATGGTTAGAACTAGAGCAACGACCGCACCAGCAGCAGCAACAACGGTACAGCAAGAAACATCTGAGCCAGCCACTGGGGCTGTGGCTCGAGGAAGAGCAGCGCTAAGAGGCCGTGGGAGAGGCCGTGGGAGGACGTCCTCTAGAGGAAGAGGACGAGCACCTAGTCCATCTGATGCTAGGGCGGTGACTCCTCCACCGACTTAGGAGGTAGTAAGAGAGGGTGAGGAAGGGGAACTGAACAAGAGCAAAATGAGGAATTGCCACCCCAACCTACCCAGAGATCAACCAAGTACTTGCTTATCTTAGTGGGTTATCTGATCAGGGTCAGGCACCCCCAGTGGTTTCTGCACCAACACCTCCGGTTTTAGAGGTACGACATGCGGCTACTATGGCTCCCCGCATGGATGCCTCATTGGAGATAGGCACATTTCCACGTCTGACTACTGGACCGATAATGACAAACGATCACCATAAACTTTTCAGTAAGTTCTTGAAATTGAAACCTCCAGTCTTTAAGGGTAAAGAATCAGAGGATGCCTACGATTTTCTGGTTGATTGTCATGAGCTACTACACAAGATGGGTATAGTAGAGAGGTTTGGTTTGGTGTCGAGTTCGTGAGCTATCAGTTTCAAGGGAACGCCAAAATGTGGTGGCGTTCACATGTTGAGTGTCAACCAACAGAGGCACCACCTATGACTTGGGAATCATTCTACCCTGTTTATGGAGAAGTATATCCCAACGACTTTGAGAGATAGAAAAAGGGATGAGTTCTTGAGTCTCGAGCAAGGTAGGATGACGGTTAACGCATATGAGGCTAAGTTTCGTGCTTTATCAAGGTATGCCACCCAATTTTGTTTCAGTCCATAAGAGCGGATTCGCCGTTTTGTGAAGGGGTTGAGGTCAGAATTGCGGATTTCATCCTTACAAGTAGCGGCTACGGCAACATCCTTCCAAGAGGTGGTAGACTTTGCGATAGAGGTGGAAGGAGTGAAACCAGATGACTTCACCACGACATCGACATCAAAAAGGTTTCGAAGGGGAGTGAGTTTAATGGTTCTTACTAGAGGGACAGAGCTCCGGAGGTTACTCAAGTCGACCAATTAAGTCTTCACTACAGACTGTAGTTGGGGGTCCACCTCAGAACGGTCAACACTACTCCGAGAGACCTATGCCTGACTCCAGAGAGTGTTATGGATGTGGGGAGATTGGACATGTTAGGAGGAATTGTCCAAAACAGAGTTACAGACCCCCAATAGCCAGAGGTAGAGGTGGTCATGGTAGAGGCCGCTTTTCTGGAGGACGTGGTGGTCGAGGTAATGGTGGTCACCATAACGGCAGAGGAGATGGGCAAATTGGAGCCACGACGACACAACCTGGTAGGGGCAACGGACAGACTGGTGATAGGGCCAATTGTTACGCTTTCCCTGGGAGATCTGAAGCGGAGGCGTCTGATGCTGTTATCACAGGTAATCTTTTGGTTTGTGATTGCATGGCATCTGTATTATTTGATCCTGGCTCCACGTTTTCATATGTATCTTCCTCATTTGCTAATGGTCTTAAATTACATTGTGAATTACTTGACATGCCTATTCGTGTTTCTACTCCGGTGGGTGAGTCTGTGGTAGTTGAAAAGGTATATAGGTCTTGTTTGGTGAACTTTGTGGGGAGCAACACTTATGTAGATTTGGTTATCTTAGAAATGGTTGATTTGATGTAATTCTGGGTATGACTTGGCTTTTCCAAATTTTGCGATCTTGGATTGTAATGCTAAAACTGTGACATTAGCCAAGCCTGGGACAGATCCGTTAGTGTGGGAGGGCGACTACACTTCCAATCCGGTTGCGTATTCTCTTTCTTTGTGCTAAGAAAATGGTTAGTAAGGGGTGTTTAGCTTTCTTGGCGCATCTCAAGGATGACACTACTCAAGTACCCTCAATTGAGTCGGTTTCGATAGTCCGTGAGTTTTCGGACGTGTTCCCTGCAGATCTTCCTGGTATGCCACAGGATAGGGATATCGACTTTTGCATTGATTTGGAACCAAGCACTCGCCCCATTTCTATACCCCCTTATAGAATGGCTCCCGCGGAGTTAAGAGAGTTAAAAGCACAACTTCAAGAGTTGTTGAGCAAAGGCTTCATTAGACCAAGTGCATCTCCTTGGGGTGCTCCGGTTTTGTTTGTGAAGAAGAAAGATGGGAGTTTTCGGATGTGCATAGACTACCGGCAGTTGAACAAGGTAACTATTAAGAACAAATATCCTCTTCCTCGCATTGATGACTTATTCGATCAACTACAAGGTGCTTGTGTCTTCTCGAAGATCGACTTGAGATCCGGTTATCATCAATAAAAATACGGGCAGCGGATGTGCCAAAGACCGCTTTTCGGACTAGGTAGGGCATTATGAATTTGTAGTGATGTCCTTTGGTCTTACCAATGCCCCCGCTGCTTTCATGAGCTTGATGAATGGGATTTTTAAGCCATATCTGGATCTCTTTGTGATCGTGTTTATTGATGATATACTGGTATATTCTAAAAGTAAGGAGGAACATGAGGAGCATTTGAGGATTGTGTTGGAAATGTTAAGGGAGAAAAAGCTTTATGCCAAGTTCTCTAAGTGTGAGTTTTGGCTAGATGCAGTGTCCTTCTTGGGGCACGTGGTTTCTAAGGAAGGAGTGATGGTAGATCCTTCTAAGATTGAGACAGTGAAGAATTGGGTAAGACCCACTAATGTGTCAGAAATAAGGAGTTTTGTGGGGTTAGCTAGTTACTACCGCCGATTCGTCAAGGGATTCTCTTCTATTTCTTCCCAACTGACGAACTTGACTAAGCAGAATGTTCCATTTGTATTGTCCGATGAGTGTGAGGAAATCTTTCAGAAACTCAAGACTTTGTTGACTACCGCGCCTATCCTTACCTTGCTTGTGGAAGGTAAGAATTTCATTGTCTATTGTGATGCATCCTATTCGGGTTTGGGTGCAGTACTAATGCAAGAGAAGAACGTGATTGCTTATGCTTCGAGACAATTAAAAGTGTATGAACGTAACTACCCAACTCATGACTTGGAATTGGCCGCGGTAGTGTTCGCATTAAAGCAATGGAGGCACTATTTATATGGGGTTAAGTGTGAGGTCTACATGGATCATCATAGCCTTCAGTATGTCTTTACACAGAAAGATTTGAACTTGAGACAAAGGAGATGGATGGAACTACTGAAGGACTACGATATCACTATCTTGTATCATCCGGGGAAGGCGAATGTTGTGGCAGATGCTTGAGTAGAAAGGCGGGAAGCATGTGAAGTCTAGCTCTTTTGCAAGCTTCTAGACGCCATTGGTAGAGAGGTTCAGACTCTGGCTAACGACTTGATGAGGTTAGAAATAAATGAGAAGGGAGGATTGTTGGCTAGTGTGGAGTCGAGATCTTCTTTTCTTGACAAGATTAAGGGAAAACAGTTTGATGATGAGAAACTAAGGCGAATTCGAGATAAGGTGTTGCAAGGAAAGGCTAAAGAAGCAACAATTGATGAGGAAGGTGTTTTGAGGATCAAGGGAAGGGTATGTGTACCCCGCGTTGATAATTTGGTCACCACTATTCTTACAGAGGCTCATAGCTCAGGATATTCTATACATCCTGGTGCAACCAAGATGTATCGTGACCTAAAGCAACACTTCTGGTGGAGTAGAATGAAGCGAGATATTGTTGACTTGTTGCCGAATGTCCAAATTGTCAACAAGTGAAGTATGAACACCAGAGGCCCGGAGGAACACTTCAGAGAATGCCCATTCCTGAATGGAAGTGGGAGAGAATCGCAATGGACTTGTGGTTGGTCTTCCAAAGACAATGGGTAAGTATGACTCCATTTGGGTGATTGTTGATAGGTTTACTAAGTCCGCTCATTTCATTCCGGTCAAGGTGACTTACAATGCAGAGAAGTTAGCAAAAAATCTACATCCCAGAAATCGTTCGATTGCATGGGGTTCCACTATCCATCATATCAGATAGGGGTACGCAGTTTACTTCTATGTTTTGGAAAACATTGCATGGTGAATTAGGTACTAGATTGGACCTTAGTACTGCATTTAATCCTCAGACCGATGGTCAGTCTGAGCGAACGATTCAAGTGTTGGAGGATATGCTTCGCGCATGTGTGATAGAGTTTGGTGGCCATTGCGATAGTTTCTTACCTTTGGCAGAGTTTTCATACAATAATAGCTATCACTCTAGTATTGATATGGCTCCATTTGAAGCATTGTATGGGAGGAGGTGTAGATCTCCCATTGGTTGGTTCGATGCATTTGAGGTTAGACCTTGGGGCACTGACCTCTTGAGGGATTCGTTAGATAAGGTGAAGCGCATTCAAGAAAAGCTTCTAGCGGCGCAAAGTAGAAGGAGCATGCAGACTGAAAGGTTAGAGACTTGGCGTTCATGGAGGGTGAACAAGTCTTGTTGAAGGTTTTACCCATGAAAGGGGTGATGCGGTTTGGTAAAAGAGGTAAGTTAAGTCCAAGGTATATTGGACCATTTGAAGTGATTAAGCGAATAGGGGAGGTGGCTTATGAATTAGCCTTACCTCCAGGGCTGTCCGGAGTGCATCCGGTGTTCCATGTGTCCATGTTGAAAAGATACCACGGAGATGGAAACTACATCATCCGTTGGGATTCAGTTTTGCTTGATGAGAATTTGACTTATGAGGAGGAACCAGATGCTATTCTAGATAGAGAGGTTCGCATGTTGAGGTCGAGAGAAATTGCATCCATCAAGGTCCAATGGAGAATCGACCGGTTGAAAAAGCTACTTTGGAGAAGGAGGCAATATGCAAGAAAAATACCCACATCTGTTTACAGATTCAGGTACTCCTTTTCGCCATTGTTTTTCTTCTTTTGATCGTTCGAGGACGAACGATGGGTAAATTGGTATCTATTGTAACGACCTGTTTAGTCGTTTTGAGCAGCAGATTTTATTTCTGGAAAAACTGGCCAAGACTACGGACACTACGACACGGGACCGTCATAGGCACGACGGCCCGTCAAGGGTGTAATCGTTTCAATATACTGGGAATTCTTAAATTGGGTTACTGAAAATCGACTCTCTGTAAATGTGCGGACCTGCAGGACGTGCCGTCACAGCCACGACGAACCGTCGTGAGCTCCTGTTGCAAAACACTTCAACTTTAAGAATTTGGTACGGGAAACGAGTTTCTCTGACCGCCATGACGGACGTGCAGGACGGACCGTCATAGATGTGACGGACCGTCACAGTGTCCGTGGTGAAAGAGGGGAGTTCTGGTCTTGCGACGACCTGAGTGACGGACCGTCGCAGGCACGACGGGCTGTCACAGGTTGTGCAAATCCCAGGCAGAATAGGATTCCTCTACACGTTTAAGGGTCGTTTTGGACTATTCTTTCCTTAATTATAAAGATTGAGGGTTAATATTAATAAGTCTAATTACTTGGGGGTTAAAGAGGTAACCTTAAGTTAATTAGTGGGTTTTATTGTCCTCTTTTAGTCTTAATTATATGATAATTAGGGTAAAGGAAAGAGGGTTTGAATAAAACAAACAGAAAGAACCAAGAGAAAGAGAGAATCGATCGAGAGGCTGAGGAGAAAAACAAAGCTTTGGAAATTCTTGCTGATCACTAGTCTTCGGTGGAGGTAGGTATGGTTTTTATGCTATCTTATAGTAAACTCTTATAGCGAATAATATGTATTGGTGGTAGTAAACCTGTCTATATGCTTAATTGTATGCTTGCATGAATATGATTATGTGATTTTGATAAAACAAGCATGATGAAAACCATTGAATCCGAATCTTGAAAGAAACTTTAATCTATGTTATTAATGATGATGCCTTGGAATAAAAGAAGGCCTGGTGAATTAAGTAATGAGATTGATGATGCCTTGGTATAGAGCAGGCTTGATGAACGGATAGAATGAGATTAGTGGATCGTAAGTCACGTTCCGACACATAGTATTAGTGGATCGGAGTGTCACGTTCCGACACATAGTATTAGTGGATCGGAGTGTCACGTTCCGACACATAGTATTAGTGGGACGGGTTCACGAACCGACACGTAGAATTAGGGGATCGGAGTGTCACGTACCGACACATATAGGGGATCGGAGTGTCACGTTCCGACACATATAGGGGATCGGAGTGGTCACGTTCCGACACATATAGGGGATCGGAGTGTCACGTTCCGACACATATAGGGGATCGGAGTGTCACGTACCGACACATAGTGGTAGGGGATCGGAGTGTCACGTACCGACCAAGAGGAAGAAAGATAATGAATCTTGAAAGATGATAATATACTCAACATAATGAACTTAATTCCAAATGAGTATGGTATTGAGGCTTGAGCCCTCATGGATGAACTTGATGGTATTTATTGACGATTATAATACTTGTTGTTGCTACATGTTGAGTTTATAGTTGATTTATAATATTACTTGATATATATTATCTTCTATTTGAGTTGGCCGATGATATCTACTCAGTACTTGTGGTTGTACGACCGACCCCCTACTTTTATGTTTTCTCTTGTTATTTCTGGAGTGCAGCAAACGCGCCGTCGTCTTCGACTCAACAGTAATTCAAGCCAGTCTCCACTACATCGGAAATTCAGGGTGAGCTAATGCTTCTAGCTTGGACTGGATCTTCTCTTCAAGTCTTGATGCCTCGAACTTCCGGCATGGACTAGCTTCTTATGTTTTTTAGCTTCTTAGACATTTTTAGTTAGTTATTTGATCATAGATGTTCTTGTGATGATGACTTCCAGATTTTGGGGATAATAATAATAGTTTTGCATTGTTTTATTAATGAGTTTAAGCCTTCCGCATTATTTTCTGTTGATATACATTGAAATGTTAAGGGTTAGATTGGTTGGTTCGCTCACATAGGAGGGTAAATGTGGGTGCCAGTCGCGGCTCGATTTTGGGCCGTGACAATATCGCTAGCTCCTTCTGCCTAGTTTTATTATGTTGACCTAGAACGCATCTGATTGCGTTATCCGAGACAGATAAATACAACCACAATGGACTTCCTTATCGTGGAAGGACCCACATCAATCGATTTGACAAGTAATTATTGATGGAATTAATATAAGTTTGACATTCTTCGGTCCACTTGTCCATTGCTTCTTTTTTCAACTGCTTAAAGATGGTCTCACAAACTACAGTAAATTGAGGTTTGAACTGGCTAATATAACTCAACCTCTACAAGAGGCTTATAAACGCTTTCTTGGTCTTTCAAGGAGGTAATTCTTTACTCGTCTTGATTTTGAAGAGATCAATCTCTATTCCCCTTCTAAAAATTATAAATCCCAATAACTTAGGAGATTGGCCCTCCAATAATAAATTTAGCTAGATTTAGTTTCAAGTTGAATCAACGAAGGTGATGAAAGAACTTCCTCAAATAAGTAAATAGATCTGAAGTCGCATGGGAATTGATGATGATATGAAAAGCATATACCTTGATCACTTTGTGAATCATATCATTAAAAATAGTTTTGATTGCACTCATTAAAGTAGAACTTTAATTCTTATTGCCAAATGGAAACACCCAATAATGATACACGCCCCAAGTCATGATGAACGGTGTATTTTCTAGATTTTACTTATTATAAAGATCTTATGGTGATAATATGAGTAGTATGTATGAAACTAAAATGAGCCGCATTTACCCCTCAAGACATTCACACGAACTCAAGCAAAGGATTTCCAAGGCCTACAAGCAATGTTCAGGAAAAGGGAAGCATTCAAGGAGCTTGAAGGTCCAAAGAAATACATACATTGTGTGTACGGTATATCAAAATGAGAACGAAGAAACAAAGAGGCCATATGTGCAAATGGATATTTCAATGACATCAAGAATTCACAAAAAAAAAATGTCAAACATAAAAGGTCCTTGTCTCAATAAGGGTAAAATTTTCAATGTTTCTATGAATTTAAGAATTCAAAAAAAGGCAACTAAAGAAGGACCTTATCTCATTAAGCATAAAAATTATAAAATAATGGTCTTCTTTGTTTTCTTTGAAAAATATTGATCTTTTATAATTTTTCAAAACTTAGACTATGTTGAATATTGACAATCAAATTGTAGTTTCTTCTTAATCAGTAATTAGTGAATTAGTAGGCTGAATTCTTTGGATTGCTAGTTAACTTGTTGAGTTTTATTAATCAAAGTTTTACCCTTTTGTTATTCCTTCTTTCATTTTATCATTCTTCCTTGGGTCGAATTTAGGTTGTTGAAGTAAATTGGGAGGCAAGGGTTTTAGTCGCTTGTTCCCCATAATTTTAATAGATTGGGTATTAATTCACATATCCTTTATTTCATTATTTCATTTCTTTTTTTGATCCTTATCATTTGGTATCATATCCTACGTATAGGTTTGTTCTTACAATTGTAGTCTTGGGTTCAAAAACAAGAAAAGTCCAAAAATCGTCATAAAATTGATGTTTTTTTTTTTGTTATTTTTCACACTAGATCCTTTTTCTGAATTTTTTTTTTGTTTAGGTTTTAAATTTTTTTCAATTTGGAGTTGTAGAAGTGAAGTTATCAAAGGGTTTCAAGCTTTTCAAAATTTTCAAATTTTAAATGTGGGTATTCTAATTGAGGAGAAATTTGATATTAATAATTGTTGAGGTTTGTTCTTTTAGTTGAAGATAAGATAATCATAAATTTTGAAGCCAATTCCGAGTTGATTTGAGTGTATTGGGATTTATTGTGTGTTCTTGGTGTCTTCAAGTTGTTCTTGAAGAAGAAGAAAGAAGAAAGTAAATTTGAATCAAATTTTAAAGTGAATGTCTGTCAAAGGTGTTTTTTTGGGTCCATTAGTGGAATTTTGAAAAAAAATGAATTCTAAAGAAAGTTCATTTCCATATGGACCGACACATCAGCAACCACATCAGACGCAAGCTCCACGCTAGAGCCACATTACACTGCATCAGCAATTAGCGCAGCAAACAACCTGCCAGCGACGCCTAGTCGCATCTAATGTGAGTGTGCTTCCGTTTCAGACACCAAAACCAACAGGTTTAGCCAAAGACACCAAAAATATTCTAAATACGGGATGTTTTTTGTACCTAGATTTTTTTTTCAGTGGCCAAACTTTGTGATTATTTTTCTACCACTTTTCCCTTCAATCCCTTAACTAATTAACAATTACTTAACATCTTTGTTTACTTTAGCTAGTCTTAATTAACAAATCATCCAATTAAAGTTTTCAAGGGATGAACTTTTTTGTTGCTTAAAATTTTTCTTACTGTACAAATTCACTTCTTCTTCTTCTAAACTTATTTTTTTCTTCTCTGATTATTGCTAACTAGTCTTTAATCTTCAAATACTTTCTTTAATACTTCAAATTAAGTAAAAACAATTAATTGTTCTACTTTTGTTACATTGTTTATTTTGTGTCCGAATTTTTTGGTTCTTCTTTACTCTACTTTTCTCATCTTAATTCTTGATAACCTTCTTGATTCAAGTTCGTTAGTTTTTCTGGGTCATCCTTCTTACAAGATTCACAATAATCCATTTCATAACAAAGGCTAGGTGATCCTGAGTTGATTGAATGGAGCTAGTTCACTATCAATTTTGAGACACCACTATAGAAGGTCAGTTGAGAGCTACATACGGGTGACATGAGGCTTTTTCTACTACCCTCATTTGTTGGGTTTTGTAGGTATTATGTCTAATATAAGTTAATTGGGGAGTATTTTGAGAACATCATAATGGTTCTTGCCAATGTTTCTAAGAAAATAGCATAAATGAATAGAAGGATGAGAGGTATGAAGGAAAGGTTGGTATGAGTGGAAAATGAGCAAATTTAGAAAGAAATTCAACCCGAATATGAGGAGATAAGGAAGATATCGATGTATTCAACCACTCTTACTCTTGTACAAGTTCCTAAGCTATGTTCTCCTCCACAAAGTCGTACCCGAACTACAAAGGCCCTATATTCCAAATTCACGACTATCCAAGCCACCTAAGACAACCTATGCCACAACAAATCCACCACCTTATCACCCACCATAAGAGAATCTTCCTTTCAATTGGCAAATAGTAAGAAATAATGTTTGTACTTAGTCTTAGCATGTCTTTATGAGACAACATATTTTACGATGTTAACTTTGAGTAAATTAATGATCTCCCTTCTTTCAGCTTCAGTAAGTTGTACATTGTTACTCACATTATTGACACATTCCGCATCTCCTAGATTTACGGTCCTAATTTTCTCTAGATTTGGATTACAGTGGTTCTAAAGCTTTTAAACTCTTCAGCTATATGCTCCGGTGTAACGTTATATTATTCGTAGTCCTTGCATTCATTATCATATAGATCATCTGGTTCATTCACCTTCTGTCATGGCATAATGTTGTCATTATGAAATTATAATTATTGAAATCATCACAATCAAATTTGGGTAAGAAATATATATATATATGATATATATATATATATATATATATATATATGATATATATATATAATATATATATATATATATACTATATATATATATTTATCATAATAATTAAGCAATTTTTTTATAAGAGGATCTCATTTAAATTTAGAAGAAGTTGAAACTTTGTCTATGAACAAAGTTCTGTTTGCCTTTTCAAAACATTATGGGGGAATTCAAAACTTAATTGTGTAAAAATTGCATAAAGGGTGGGTCTCAAGCCTTTTCAAAACTGCCACTGATTTTCAACTAAGAATTAAAAAAACATATTTTATACCAAGACCAGACGGGAATCATATGTGTGGGAGAGGTCCAATTGGGAAATTGATCCTACGAATCATAATCATGAATGCCCGATGTCTTGGTCGCCTCCTTGATATTTGCAACAAATTGTTTAACAATGTCTCAGATTACTTAACTAAGATTAGATTCATTAAAATACTCCCGCACGTGAAATGACCTATATAAGTAAGGTATTATCCTCTCCAATTCACGATCAACATTCTTGCTCATCAGTTCTACATTATAATCTTCAATAATGTCATATCTAAAACAAGACTATTCACCTCTATCGAAAATATGAATACGCTTAATGATTCCATAAAACCACTTCCCCAATTTCAAACCTGGTTCAAAACCACATCTAAGGATGACAATTTGTACCAACCCCAAAAAAGAACTAGCTAACCGAGCCTACCGTGTGTGGATTTGATTTTTGTGTGATGTTTGAGGGTGTTTGATGTTGTTTTATGTTATCTCGAGTTATTTTTGTTGTGAGGGGTTATTAGTCAAGGTATGACTGTCCAAGGAAAACACCAAGGGTCCTTGAGAAGGATGCTAAGCTTAACCTCCAAGATCCCAAGAAAAACAAGGACTGCCCAAAAGTAGAGTGATCTAATGAAGGGGTCCATGCCATGTAGATCAGTCGACGCCACCTTGATGGACTCCGTAGGTCAAGGACCCCAAAACCATGCTTCATACCCAAATCATGAATGCAAATCAAGAAACTGTCATTCCATCCACGGTCCGTGGATGGGGAGTCGTCGTTTAGCACTTACTTACTAGCAAAGTATAGCCATCTTAGGGGTGCATTTACCAAGTCCCAATTAATGCGTTGGTATTTTCAAAACCTCAAAATTTAGAAACCTATTTTCTCTAAAACCCTCTCTCAAAGGAGAACTTCGTTACAGGTAAAGAAGTGAATGTTACAAGCTCAAATTCCTCGTGTTATCAAATTCTTTTCATCGATTCATCATGTATAAGGTATAGTGATCCTTTATCTAAGGATATCTTCCATCCATAGAGTCAATTTCCAATATATTCAAGTGAAAGAGAAACACCAATTAAACTCAATATCATAGGTTCTTCAATCAAATGATTTAAAAAGGTTTCTAATGGTATTATATCATTGAATTACTATGTGACTGATGATTTATGATGAAAACTATATGAACCCATAACTTTTTTCAATTTCAATATTGTGGCTTATGATCTGGGTTATTGATCATAAATTAGTGTTGATAATATCCCTAAATAGATTTAAATTATTTAATTGTACCATTATCTATACTTAATAATGGTTAATTATTGATGTATTGGTGTCTGGGTTAGTTTAAATTTAGAATTGAAGTCATATTATGGTTAATTTCATGTTGAAGTATAATTGTTAATGTGATGATAGATCCTAATGAAAGTTGGAGGTTCTTATTTTCTAGTTATATGAATGTGAATTCTATGAAGTAAAGTTGATTATGTCCTTATGTATATATACATGTGATTTCAGTGGTAGAATGTTGATCTTGTATAAAATGTGAATATTTTGTGATACAAAGTAAATTTTGCACATACACTCATGAATGAAGAAGGAATGATTAATGAATGAATCTCTTAAGTAATCAAAATGAAAATGTGTTAATTGAAAGGCTATTATTGATTTTTACACTTTTGAATGAATATGGGGCTGGAGGTTAATGCCTTATGTGAGTTGAGACAAGATATCTAGTAACAATCTCTAAATCCCTTCCAAATGAATAAATGTGGGATTTGAGATAGATGCTCATACCTTAGTCTAGGTGGGGTTTCTAATTAACAATCTCAATGTCCCTTTGAGATTTTAAATAAATAAATGAATGATGGGTTGGTATGGAAACTGTCACGTGAGTTGAGGCAGAGTATCTAGTAGCAATCCATGTCCCTTTTAATAAATGGTGGGTGTGGATTGATAGTCTCACATGAGTAGAGGTGGGATATCTAGAAGTAATCTTTCATACCATAATAAACGAATGTAATGAAAGTCTTACTTCATGGGGAATAATTCTAAGCCTCGAGTAGATAGTGATATGAGATGGAAACTCTCACGTGAGTTGAGGCGGGGTCTCTAGTAGCAATCTCTTTAGATGGATTCTCTAACATGAGTTTAGGAAAGTATGTTGTATCAATCTCCCTATCTCATAAGTATGTGGACATATATGTTACAAGCTAGTGGATCTACTTAAACTAGAAATAATGACCATACCATAAGCAAGTAGGGATCCCTTACACGGTGAGGGTGACTCCAAGATTCCATGACTTGATCATATTGTCTATATCATTTAAGCTTACCCCAACCACGAATGTTAGTGAACTATGTCTTCTCAAGTATGTACTACTTAGTGAGGGTGGTAGAATTGATGTCATCCATTCATTACACTAGTAGGAATTTGAGAGATGTCATGATGTGTCCCTTATAATGCTATTGAAATGAATGTGCTCTTATAATGACCTTTTAAGTGTGTTAATAAAATATCTAATGAATGAAGGTGTTCCTAATATAATGAAAGCTACTGAAGAATGTTCACTTGTACTTAATGTAAGGACGCATACTATACTTGGACTGTATTATGAGTTACTTCGTTGTCATGATTTATTGTATATGAATGAGCCTTGTATATGGTGACTTCAAAGGAGGACTTAGTGTGAGTTGTATTATGGGATGCTTCTTAGACATTGCACAAGTATAACTTAGAGTTGTCTTAGATGTTGGTCTTAATGTGATGATGTGATTTATGTGATGTTTAGGTCTATTAATTGTTTAATTTGTAATGGTTGAAAGGATTGTATGGTAAGTTCACTTTTGTGACCTTAAGGTGGTACCTTTGTGTGTATAGTTGTATGCGATGCTATTTACCCAATGCACAAGCTATAGCTTTAGGGTACCTCAAATGGAGGCTGGTGGTAAAGGTAGAGGTATCTATGTTATTGTGATCAAATGTTAAATGGGACTTGTATCTTTGTTGTGACTTACATTATTCTTATATTGTTAAATGTTCATGAAGTTTTATCAAATGGAATAAAAGCATGAATTTCAAAAAATGTCCCGTTTTAGCATATATTTGCTTTATCATAATTCTTGGTGCTTAATTTTGATAACACCATCTTCTTCAAGTTTTTACTACAAGTGTAGGTTGTGGTAAATAGAGGATTTACTATATGAAGTCTTGGATTGCTATTCCTCCAAGATAAGGTATGTCCACCTGGATTCGAGGACAAAGAACTCTTATTATTCCATTTTGATGTAATAGACAAGTTAGTATTATTTTTCTATTGTAAAGGGTCGTGTCCCTATTATGTTTTAGAATGTGTCTAGGATGGACATGATAGAATTTAGTATTCCGTTGCTTTATAAATTAGTATTCGTTTATTATTTTTACTAATAAGGGTTTGAATTACATACTATTTTAACTACCTTTGTAATGAATGAATGTTAACAGGGATGTAAAACACCCCTTCGTGGTCATGTTGTTTTACAAGTAGAGGTGCTATCAAGTTGTGACACAATGGCTATCATCTTGTAGATAGAAGGACTAAGAAAATCAAAGCCAAATCAACACCGATGGCATTCACAATTTCTAGTGTATAGAAGTCAGAAAATCTAGCACTTCATCAACGATTTGTTCATACAAAATTTGAATGACTTCTTTAGATATAAATTACCAATTCATGGTCACTCCATATGAACTTCATCAGTTAATGGAGGGTAGAAAGCCAAAACCAGACCATATGCATTCAGAACACGGTGCACTACACCTCTTAGAGGTCCTGCAAAAGCCCCTTATATATCTTTCATTACATAAGATATGAAAAGTTGTGTGTAATAAAAACTTTTCACAAGAATATAATACTGAGAAGCATCTTTTATAAAAGCTAAGGAATAAGTCTTGTCATCACAATTCAATCTTAATACGCACCTTAAATAGCTTAGGAACACGACCCTTTAAATTTAAAACATACATAAATAGTCTAATACGAGTCTTAAGAAAGAATTAAAGAAACATAGACTATGCCCTCGAATATATGTACATACTTAGTTTTGAAAGAGTCGATTCCCATGCTTGCCTTCTAACTTTAAACATGCCTCCAACCTATACTTATAGAGAATAGAAAAGAATGGGGTAGTTGAAACATTGTACTAAGTATGGAATTATGCAAAATCATTCAAAAAGGGACAAATTTAGTTGAAACACACAAGTCAGGATATTTTTATAAAATCCATCATCAATTAAGTTACAAAACCTCATATAGTATCATCAGTTAGCAAATAAGGTAATACTTGAGTTTTTTCTAAACATAAGAGCATACTAATAGTAAACCCAAAATTACACATGAACTACTTCTATCCTAAGTTATCTTAAGGCTCCCCTAATTATGACTAGGAGATTTCCCATATAATCTCCTCAATTCCTACGTAAGTCATCCTTAAAACTACTTAGGATAAGGATGCTTCATTTCATTTATACAAGTCACTACTCAATGCAAAAGTCACTAGAGAAACATACATATACATAGGAACTTCGTATAAGAACCATACTCTAAGACGACTCCCAAGTAACATTTAGTGGAATGTAAAAGTAGCATCCCATAGTACTACTTCCACCTAGGGTTCCTACGAATTACCTTAGAGTAGGCACTTCACATTAATCACATCAATAACTTTTATCATGCAAAATTGAATATCAACATTCTTCCTTAATATTAGAAATAAGTCACAATACTTTTATTTACATCATGTAATGACCCATGCATACATTTCATATAAGTTCACACCAAGACTCCCTCCAAATGTCTACTTGAGAAATGGATAGGTAACGTCCCATTCCACTACCTACCTAAGTAGTGCACCCTTAATAAGACATATTTTATTTACATACATTTTTGGGGTCTAGCTTTAACCGACATAGACAATGAGAGCTAGACTTGGAATCTCGGTACTACCCTTACCGGATAAGGGATCCCTACTTCCCTAAGGTAGGGTTATATTCTTTAGCCTTTTCATGTATTCTCAAATAGCTACACCTACGCGGGCGCATAGTTAAGGAAAAAGGAGATTTCTTCTAAGTAACCCATTCTCTACTAATGAGGAGCACCTAATTCAAGAGGTACATTGGATAGAACATCTCTACTCACGAAGTGTACCAACCTCTTCTTCAAATCCTATTGGTGCAAAGCATAACTAACACACGGAGTCTTAAACATTCATTTACCATAGGTTATGAGATAACTATTGAACACGCCATCTCAACACATGAAGCATACCAACCTCCAACCTATCTTTGAAAAGCGCATCGGGAAAAGTGAGGTTGCTACTAAACATTTCATCTCAACTCATGAAGAGAGTTCACTCCAAAATCACCGTTCTCATACTTAGGAATATAAGGGATGGTCTAGACACTTCATCTCTACTCACGAAGAGTGTCTAGCCCTACAATCCCCCATTTTCATTCATTGACTTCATACATGCATTCAAGTGTGTGTGATTATATTTGAGAACACTTTTCACATATAAGCCATCATTCATTAAAATTGATTCTAGGTATTATAATACCATCATTTATCACAATTTACACAGTATCATACCCCACATATCAAATGCATACTTCATTCAGACATAAACCCTTCAAGATATTTATTTTAATCTTCTAACACATATCATACATATAGATACAAAAATCACTACTTCATTTCTCATATCATGCCTTTAAGGCCATTCTCACAATACACATATAAATTCATATACTTCAAGTAAATAGCGCCACCAAAAGTGGACCATACCACTCAAGAGCTACTTCAATATAACTTAACCAAGATAGAACAACTTACCCTTTATCTAAGACTTTACCACCTTTCTTTAATATTTGACAAGAAAATCCATAATAATTTATAATAAGGTAGTAGATAATCCCATCACAAAATATAGAAAACCATACTTCTTACATATCGAACCAAGCACCTTTAACCCAGTTCATAAGACAAATGTTGAGACATAGGATGGAGCATAGGGTCATTGAGTTTTAATCTTAAATTCATCAAATAACATTGAAAAATATCATATAACATTCTCAAAAACATTTTCATGAAAGACCCATGCTTAGAATTCAAAATGGATGAATTTGGAATTTGAAAACCATTTTTTAAAAAGTCTTGAAATGGGCTCCTTGAATGGAAAAAGAGTCAAGGATTGAAAAAACCTACCTCAATATGAAGAAATCCACAAATTTTTGTGAATAAACTTAATAAACTTGGTCTTCTTCCTTGGAGCTTGAAGTTTCTTGAAAATGGCGGTTTTTGAAGGAATAGTTTTGGAGAGATTTTTGATTTTATCTTTAGGGTTTGTAATGGTGGGTGAAATGATATCGAAAAAATTCTGAATCAGTTCATAAATGAAACCCAAAGTTCCCAAAAGACCCCTACACTATATGGACCCTTTTCTAAGTTCATATTTGACTTAAAACGCAGCCAAATCTGAGGCTTTCTGCCAGTCGCGAGGTCACCTCCTGATGTTGATGCTGGAAATTATTTTGAGACAATAAGGTTCGTGTTGACCCCACGTCATAGGGAAAAATTTTCCCATCATGTGTTGGACGCATGTCGCGTAGCAGACATAAATCTAGGATCCCTGGCGGTTTGGTGTCCCATGTTTGGGTCCTCATTGGAGACCCTTAGGCTGGTACTTGGGGCGTCAATCTCGGACTTTTGACCCTTTACATGTATTTATACATATTGGACCAATCGGTACTCAATTTAACCCTCAAACAATTACTCAAAACTTCACTACAAAACACTACGACACACATTAGTTCAATTTCAACTAGTTTCCGGACGTCTTGGACATTTGACTTCCAAACACTCATAAACTTAACAAACTGACTTATAATGCTAAAATATACTATTTCAATACATTATTAAATCATTTAGCAAATGTCAATATCTACATTTACCTATTCATTTGGAGTGTGTAAAAGTTGTGTGTTCTATCTAAAAATGTAGTTGTTCATCACAAAATTAGAAAGGGTGCCCTCAAATAACATGTCTTATCATAGATGTTGTGTTATCAGTATTTGTACCCTTGGGTACATAAGTGTCATCCTTGTCCTTTTGTGCAGTGGTGAGCTCATCACCAATGCTCACATAGATATTTAAGCTTGTGTCTTTTCCAAATTCTTCACTATAGTAGTCTTTTGGTTTTATGTTCGGCCAAAATTCTTAACCTTATCCTCTTTGATAAGTCATTTCTATTAGTCCTTCTTGTGTCATCCCTGGTCTATTTCTTCAAAACTTTAACATATAGATCATCTGATCATGCATTGAGTAGCAATAATTTCAATCACAAACTACTATTGGATAGGATTTTTTCCTTGCCGCAAAAGCAAAATCTTTCTTGGGTTACATAATCACAAATTCCTTTTTCTCTTTTATGCTTAATGAAGCTACATGTTTATAAAGGCCATCTAGACGGGCAAAAATTATTTCCTTTTGTCATGGCCCACATATCATCCATCTTTTTCATGTTTATAGTGACGCCTCTATTACTTGGAAAAAAGGATTCCTATTTACATTGGCATAGAAGTTTTGAGAGTGAGAATCTTCCTGTTGATGAAGTCTTGTATCTTGCATTTAGATTATTACAATCCCCAATATCATGCCCAACACAAGTTGAATGATACCATCACATTCGATCAGCTCTTACAATCAAGAGCTTATATCTACTAGCGTAGGCTCAACTGAATGAATTATGCCTCCCCTTGGAAACCATTCAAACTACATTATCCAAATTCATATAAGAGGGTTAAAATTTGTAGAATCTTTCATCTCAAAGTGTGGGACGAGGATGATCATAGTTACTGGGTTGATGGAGAGGTACGTCGTGATAGATCGAAGTGTTTTAGTAGGGAGATAATTTAAGCCTTTAATCTGAATAGGTTTGGTAATTTGGTTGTAAAGCTTGGTATTTTTGTGGGTATTTTGGTAATAAGGTTGCGGGGAAATTTTGATACTGTTGTGTGGAGTTTGACAAACAGGCGAGGGGTTTTTATAACATGGATGTGTTGTTTGGGAACTGTGAGGGGTACTTTAGAAGTCGGGAGGCGGAATTTTATAACAAATTGAGCATTATAAATTGGATACGAATTTTGCGAAGTTCGAGAATGCCCTCTTTAAGGATAAGATTTCCTAGAATTTTTTCTTCCCCTTGATGTGTGGAATATAGAAGACACATGTCACCTATTCTTCTTCAATAATCTAGATGTTTGATTTGAGGGAAAAACATGGGCTATATTTTTCATCCTTATCCCTTGGTGGTGCTCGTGGTCCCTTAACCAGTAGCCTCCGCAACATTACATAGCTTAAGGCAACCCCATCATACTTTACACGGTCTATGGTCTTCACCACGAGCATTGAGGTTGATCGTTAAATGGAAGCTTTTGATTAGGGATTTTTGGGGCATACTGCCTCACAATCAATGGGTGGCCCCACGACACGTAGTTGCCACCACGGGCCATAAATACCCTCATGGTAATGGTACAAAATGTCTAGCCATGTTTTATGCAGCCTAGGTCCCCTATCCATGGACCTTGCCTTTAACCATTGACAATAACCCTCATGTTTAGGTTATAGTTTAACTTAATAATCTCCAAGGTGTTATGCCTTGATAGATGCATATGTCTTCACAATTCAGTCAAGCAACCTACGGAGTATAATGCAATTCCTTTATATTCTTATCGACCACTTCTTCCTTATCCCTCCTTTCTTCTTCATGCTCATCATAATGATCGAATTCAGAACAATAAACATAAGGTTTATTATGTATTGGAATTTTGAAACAGCAATTTGGAGGCAAGGCAAGATTGATGGAAGGGTTTTTGTAGTTATGATGAGCTTGGTATATCTATGGAATGCTTAAGGGCTGGCTATTTGGTTTAATGGATGTGGCGGAAGTACAAGAATTGTCTATATTTTAATTTTAAGGAGGAAAAATGGTTTGGGAGTTGGAATTTTTAAAAGGAGGTGTTGCTGGATATGAAGTAGTAGGTTTATGTATAGTGGGAGTAGTTAAGTTGATGGTTGAAGGATATGAGGTAGGGTTGGAGGGTTGTTTCCCAAAATGGTGTATCTTCAAATTAGAAAGAGGAAAGTAGAGTGCATGACTTCTATCACTTGGAGTGTTGACAACAATAATTGGATTTGGCATATCCTCATTTATTTACATTGCAAACCTTATCTAGGCTATCTACTACATTAATTGCACAATAAACTCATTTTTTTCAGCGACTGGGGGATAAGTACAATAACTTCATTCTTTCTAATCTCTTCATTGTGGTCAACTTTTAGTGGTGTTTTATCAAGGAAGGAATATTTATGAGCTTTGGATGTTGTATTAAGATGTTCAGCCAACTTATAAACACAGATTAGTTTTCAATAACTGTAAAAAACAATTAAAGGAAAATCCCCTAAATTTGGTTCACAACATAGGATGCAAAATATCACATATAAAAAGAAATAGGGACATGAAAATTTCATTGTTTGAGGATTGATTAACCCTTCAGTGTCAGTAACTTATTAAAATAAGCATAGATTTCGTCATTTGATATCAGGACTAGCAAATTAGGAAAGTTGACTTTTGTTGAGCTAAGGTCTTCTTGTTGCATCTCTTGGCATCTATCAATGGAAATCACTATTTCCTTGTAAAACAAATGAAAAAAGAACTTCTAAAATATAGGGGTTGGGACTTAAAAGGCTCCCTACGTATCTCATGAAGTAGAAATTGGGCCCTACATAGCGTAACGAGTAATTTTATTTTTGAATTGAAATGGAAAATTGATCATTTTTCTGTCACGATCGTAATGTTTAGAATTTGAAAGTGAATGAGTTTTAGGGGAAACTAAAGACTTAATGAGTATTTGAACGCATTTTTGATATTGACTTGATATTTATGCTTAGAGGGTTCCAGAAAAGTTCCAACAAGAGTAGGCGAGAACCTCATAAAATAAAAAGCAACATAACCACTCATTATAAACATAAATATATTTATCGCACATTATAAAAAAATATGTGACCATTTTGTTCCAAGGGTAAGTCGTACTATTTGAACGAAATATAATGTAATTTGGAACATTCCATTGCCCTAAAACCCAAATTTAAACAAGCTTTGTAATTAATTGATAAGAGATACATAATAGGGAGATGGGTTAAAATAATCAATTCCATGCACGAGTAAAATTATAAATTATGCTTCCATTGGTGATCTTCATCCTTGATTTCTTAACATATCCAAATGTCCAATTTTGTGATTTAATGGTATCTTGTAAAGATCTTTCTTAGACTAGAACAAACTATTAAACTCCCAACCTTATGGACGAATGGTCAGCCCAACGATGTATACATCCTTTAAATATAAACACATAAGTATGATTGTCCTTTAGGTTGTGGGGGCTGTTTTGGACTCAAGGTGATCCGTATTATGGGGCAAAACGCCTTACGTGTTTAGTCGTTTTAGTTCAATGAGATAAATTAAAAGATTGAGCTTCACTCTATGCTACTTGACTAAGAGAGAATTTTGAAAGACTGAGGCCAAATTGGAAAATTTCAGTTGGAACTGTGACAATCAGTTAGACGCATGACTAACCAATAAATTTTAGTGCTTTCGTAGAGAGTTATATATAAAAAACACCAATTGTGGGATCGGAAAATCGTTCATTAATATACTATATTTATGCCGTTTTAAAGAAAAATGTCATGACTGTGAACTGAAATTTAATATAGGAATAAAAAAAGTAAGGAAGGGATACGATATAAAAAAACATCAATAAATAACAAAGAGTCTAAAAGAGTCAAGTCATTATGATTATACCCTAACCAAATTCGCTTTCACAGTCACCCTATTTTGTTTCATGTGTAAAAAGAACAAATATGAGACTTAGTTTATAAATAAAAAAAAATTAAGTTAAAGTTTAAAAAAAAATTCAACTCATATAAGAATCACCACTTGTTTTTACGGAATATCAAGAAAATTAAACTTTCAAAAGACTTAAACAGAAAAATCAATCGAAAATACCAAGGGGTCAGGTTAATATATACACTTCAAGAAGGCTTTAGATACTTAAAGTGTCCGCTATGAATTGACTAAATTATTCGACCAACATTAAAAATAAATAAAGTAAAGGAAACCCATTTTTGTATTAATTAAAGGAAATAATGTAACAATAATTTTTGAGAAAATAACTTTTTATTAATAAACAAAATAATAAGGGAGTAATAATTAAAATAAAAATATATCAATTAAATACAAAGAAGAAAAACTAACTGTGGTAATTTATTTAAATAAAACCAATCAAAATAAAGTTTGACCTAATACAATAAACAAATAAGAATAAATTACCAACTAGTCAAAAATCCTAATATAATCTCCAGTTTCACTCCTCTTTTCCGTTCTTTTTTTTTATCTTAAGAAATTGAGAAATATATCTCAATTGGATATTCAAATCAATAATTTTTATTAAGGTATGCATCTTCATCCGATTTTTAGGTTTGTTTACTATTTTTTAAAAAAAAAAAGAAAAAAAATATTGTTTTGTAATTAAGTATTAAATTGACCAATTTTTGTTTAGGGTTTGAAGAACATAAAAATACTCTCTAATAGTCGAATCTAAGATGAAAAAGGAAAAAAATATGGTGTAGAAGATTTTGAAAACTTGTTGAAGACCAAGTAGAGGACGACCAATTCTCTATTAGTTTGTTTTGTATTTATAGTTCTTTTTGGAATTGGTATTCCTTCTTAATTTGTATTCAAATCACCATGTGTGCTATCAATATTTGTATTTGTTAAAAATCTCATGTTGCATAGTAAATAAATTATGTACTTTTCCCTAATTTGTATTTATCCAAAATGTATGTTATCTAGTGATGTTTTTTATTTATAGGACGAACAACTTTCTATTAATTTATTTTGATTTTACAGTTTTTTCTACAAATTTTTGTATCATTTCTCAATTCCTATTCAAATCACTATGCATGCTACTAATATTTGTACTAATTCAAATTCTCATGTTGCATATTTTAAAAATCTTATTTATTCCTAATTATATTCATCTCAAAGGTAAGTAACTAGTTATTTATTTTATTTTAGAATGATTGCAACTGTAACGACCTGTTTAGTCATTTTGAGCAGCAGATTTTAATTCTGGAAAAACTGGCCAAGACCACGGGCACTGCGACGGACCGTCACAGGCACGACGGCCCGTCTAGGGTGTATCGTTTCAATATACTTGGGAATTCTGAAATTGGGTACTGAAAATCGATTCTCTGTAAATTGTGACGGACCTGCAGGACGTGCCGTCACAGCCACGACGAACCGTCGTGAGCTCCCGTTGCAAAAACACTTCAACTTTTGAGAATTTGTACGGAAACGAGTTCTGACCGCCATGACGGACGTGCAGGACGGACCGTCACAGAGTGACGGACCGTCACAGTGTCCGTAGTGAAAGAGGGAGTTTTGGTCTTGCGACGACCTGAGTGACGGACCGTCGCAGGCACGACGGGCCGTCACAGGTTGCGCAAATCCCAGGCAGAATAGGATTTCTTTACACGTTTTAAGGGATGTTTTGACTATTCTTTCTTCCTTAATTACAAAGATTGAGGGTTAATATTAATAGTCTAATTACTGGGGTTAAAGAGGTAACCTTAAGTTAATTAGTGGGTTTATTGTCATCTTCACACTTAATTATATGTTAATTAGGTAAAAGAAAGAGGGTTTTGAATAAGAAAAAGAGAAAGAACAGAGAGAGAGAGTATTGACCGATCGAATTGGTGAGGAGAATATCAAAGCTTGGGAATTGCTTGTTGATTCCAATTCTTTGGTGGAGGTAGGTTATGGTTATTTCATGCTATTCATAGTAGACTCTTAATAGCGCATGATATGTATTGGTAGTATTGTAAACCTGTCTATATGCTTAATTGTATGCTTGCATGAATATGATTATGTGATTTTGATAAAACAAGCATGATGAAAACCATTGAATCCAAATCTTGAAAGAAACTTTAATCTATGTTATTAATGATGATGCCTTGGTATAAAAGAAGGCTTGATGAATTGAAGTAATGGGATTGGTGATGCCTTGGTATAGAGAAGGCTTGATGAACGGATTGAATGAGGTTAGTGGATCGGAGTGTCACGTTCCGACACATAGTATTAGTGGATCGGAGTGTCACGTTCCGACACATAGTATTTGTGGGACGGGTGTCACGAACCGACTCGTAGAATTAGGGGATCGGAGTGTCACGTACCGACACATATAGGGGATCGGAGTGTCACGTTCCGACACATATAGGGGATCGGAGTGTCACGTTCCGACACACATAGGGGATCGGAGTGTCACTTTCCGACACATATAGGGGATCGGAGTGTCACGTACCGACACATAGTGGTAGGGGATCGAGTGTCACGTACCGACACAAGAGGAAGAAAGATAATGAATCTTGAAAGGTGATAATATACTCAACATAATGAACTTAATTCCAAATGAGTATGGTATTGAGGCTTGAGCCCTCATGGATGAACTTGAGGGTATTTATTGACGATTATAATCTTGTTGTTGCTACATGTTGAGTTTATAGTGAGTTATAATATTACTGATATATATTATCTTCTATTTGGAGTTGGCCGATGATATCTACTCAGTACTTGTGGTTGTACTGACCCCCTACTTTATGTTTTCCTCTTTGTTATTTTTGAAATGCAGCAAACGTTCCGTCAACTTCAACACAACAGTAACTCGATCAGCCAGTTTCGTCATACCGGATCTTCAGGGTGAGCTAATGCGTCTAGCTTG
>JAKWJD010000370.1:0-67119 GCA_027705065.1 Solanum peruvianum | reverse complement strand
ATATACATGTTATGGTGTAAAGTGGGAATGATCGTATTCTAGGTACTCTAAAGGATCTCTTGGGTGTGTGAAGGGATTGCATGGATGGTCGCTTCAAAACTCACTCAAGTGAGCCTTAGAATCACCTTGGTAGGAGAATATCATGTTTATGTGTTTTGTGGGTGTTTTTAATGTTATCTTGTGATGTGTGAACTGTAGTTAATTTACAGTTATGTTATTGTGCATTCACTGTTAGGTTACTGTGATTTTCCTATAAATGGAGTATAATTTGTAATATGTTCTAAATGAGATCTTGGTGTTTAAATATGATTCCTATGTATTCAGTATGATGTTTTAGTAAAAAAGAGCATATTTCTATTAAATATCTGTTTCTCATGATTTTGTGCAATAAGTCATACTTAGTACATGTGTTTGTACTAACTCCATACATTAACTTATATCTAAGGTGTAGGTTCAAGGTGAAAAGCTTCTTGAAGCAAAGCTGTAATCTAGTAATCGTTCAAACAAAGTTGAAGTATGTCCTCACTTGACTTGAGGGCATAATCATCTTTAGACTTCTTTTATTTAAAATATTGTAATTGAATCAGTAATTCTATATTCGTTTTGTATGGACCGTGTCCCAAGTATTCTTGAGTCTAAGATTGGCATATGTTGAGACTTAGTGTTTTCTATGATTTTTAATACGAATGATGTTTTAACATATTTCGTATGAAAAAATTTAATTACGCACTACATTTCATACATGTATACAATGAATGATGCCGAAGAGCTTGTTTAAAACTTCCGAGAGGTCAAGGATGCCGACATTGTACCCTGAGAGTGTCATATCTTCTAGGGTGTGCTCTCGAGATGTGACAAACTTAGTATCAGAGAATAGGTAATGGAAGTAGTCTTAGGAATAAAAAAGTCTCATAAAGTCACGTCTAGTAGAGTCTCGATCATCGGTGTGAGTCGCGATACATCTATGGGCGAGAGGCTATAGGACGATAGAGTTTCCCTTCTTTATCTACTCTTGTGTAATGCCATAGAGTAAAAATTTATGGCTGTCTTTATTAATGGTTTTCTTTGTGTTAATAGAAAGATGAATACTAGAAGGATGGCCGCTAGAAGGTTAGAAGGGTGAATGAGGAGATTCCTTCTCAAGTTGAGCAAGTTCATCCTGTTCTTCAAGGTGATCAAGGGGCTCAAGGTGTTCAAGTCCCTATGGAAGTCAAGGTAATGAGGTTCAGTGGTTCCCCCGGAAATGACTAATGGAGATATTAGACAGGCTTTGCTTGCTTTAGCCCGAGCCATGACTAGCATGTGAATAGGGGTATTGTACCTAAAGTGAATGTTGTGGGGAGAACTATGACATCTAGACTGAGAGATTTTGTGAGGATGATTCCTTCTATCTTTGTTGGCTCTAAGGTAGGAGACGATCCCCAAGAGTTCCTACATGTTGTGTATAAGGTGTTGAGTGCCATGGGGTGAATTCTAGGGAGAAAGCGGAGTTAGCTTCATATATATTGAGCGAGGTTGCTCAAGTGTGGTACACTCAATGGAAAGATAATAGGGTGGTTGAGTCGGATCCTATAGAGTGGAAGGAGTTTAAGAAGGCTTTCTTAGAAAGTATTTCCCCGTGAGAGGAGGGAGGTCATTGATGAGGAGTTTATAAATCTCAAGCAAGGAAATATGTGTGTTGAGGAGTATTCCTTGAAGGTCACTATGTTGTATAGATATGCTTCATCCTTGGTGTCTGATGTACCGTGGTTTCACGGTACTTTAAATACTTTTCCCCTTAAGTTTAGTGTGTGTGTAACGCCTTTTTTTATAAGTTTTAATGTATTTTTCTTTTAGTTTGCAGAAAATCTGTCCAAGATGAAAACGTGGAAGAATTCTGCTTAAATTGCAGAAGTGATGACCTACGGAGCCATCAACGGTTCGTCGACCCCTCGACGGTCCATAGGTGGCTAACGTTGTATGAAGTAAATGCTTTTGAAGGAAGATCGGGGAATTCTTACTATGTAAGGGTCTACAGAGTCTCTCGATGAACCGTCACCTTCACGATGGACCATTCTGCACATCCATCATCGTTAACAAAAAGTAGCTCCAGTACCCGACTTGAAAATATTCTAAGTGCGGAGAAACGAAAGTCATCGATGGATCGTCGTGCTCTCAACAGACCTTCGTCATTGTTCATCAATGGTAACAATGAGTTGGAGAAGAAACCAGCTGAAAAAGAAGCTAAGTGTGGAACGACGGGGGGCCTCGACGGTCCGTCGGTACAGTCGTTGACTCAGACACATTTTTCTGGGCAGATTTTCCTTAAATAGATTTTCTTTTTATGTTAGGACTTCTTTATTATAAATACTGATAAAAACATCGTTTTTGAGGTTAGACTCTTGGGTATTTTTCAGTTTATTATTTTAGTTGTTGAACTTGTGATTTTGGGGAAATTATTCTATTTTTTGGAAATCGTTTGTTGCAAGAGTATTGATTAATTAAGGTAATTTTCTGGATTTTCTTCAATCTCATCAAGTTAGTACATGAATTCTTATCAAACTAATATGAATTATGCGATTATTAACATGGGTAACTAGATTCATAGCTCGGGTTGTGAGAACCATGGGTAATTAACAAGGTAAAAACTAGCTAAAATAATAATCCTAGAATAATGTCTTGCATGTATTGATAATTCTTTTGTTTAGAAGTCTTTTTAACGAGTGCACGCATTAGAACTCGTCTTTTTGCTACTTGTCGGACCAAGGAGGTAGATAATAAGAAAAGAATTATCAACATAGATTTAGTATACACTATATATTAGGCTAGTGTCGATTGGTGCAAAGTAACAATTAAGCAAAATATCGATCAGGATGCTTAATATGAGGTAAATGTGAGGTTTAGTAAAGCACACACACGTAGCCGGATCAAGGTGCGGATTGAAATTTCCTAGTTGCCGGACCAAGGATTAAGGATACATAACTTACCACTTTGCTTGCAAGATACTAGGAGAGGATTGTTATAGCTAGAATTACCCCGTTATGAACCTGTGGGGAACACTTAAGCCCTAGTTACTTTAATTACTTGATAAAAATGAAATCTTTGAACTTGTCACTTGGTTACTTAGACATAGCTAATTACATTCGTTACGTAAAACCCCTTTTTGTTATTTATTTTCAGAAAGGACTTGACTAAATAGAAGTAATAGTAGGTAATGTTAAGTATAAAATAGTTTCTCGTGGGATTGAACCCAACCTCATAGCTGGGTTCTTTACTTGATATGACCGCTTATACTTCTTTTCGAGAAGTAAATTTGAGCGTATCAAATTTTGGTTGCTGCCCGGGGAAAGTGGTTTGTAGATTAAATTTAAGCTTATTACCAAAGTTTAGTCAACATTTTCCTAGTTTTTATTTTTCTCTTTGTTTTTGTTTTTACAGATCTAACTTTCGTGTATGCCATGTACGAGAAGTAGAGGAAAACCCATACGCTCACCCGACCCTGAATTGGAGTTAGTCACGGACTTAGAGTATTTGCTAAGACTCCGTGCGGCACTTGACAACTTACTCACGATTATTTCACGATCTCGTAAGCTCAATTAAGCCTTTAGCTTGGAATGCTAAGAGAATATGAAGAAAGACTAAGAAGACTTGGAAGAGAGGACTTGTATTAACTTGAGAACTTTGCTTACAACTTTGGTTGGTTTGTTGGATGAGTTACAAATGAGAGGCCCTCCTATTTATACTACTCTCTAAGGGCCTAAGAGTAAATGAATATTGTTCTACAAATCCCTAAGTAATTACACTTTAGCACATGTTCTAGAGAATTCTACCTCTCTAGAATATGTCTCTAGCTCTTCCAAAAAGTCTCTAAAACGTTCTAGAGAATTCTAGGGAATTCTCTAGTCTTCTCCAAGGATCTAGAAGGGTCTAGAGTCTTCTACAAACCTCCTCAACGCTCTAGGTCCTTCTACCCTATTCGGATGCTGCAAAATAGCCAGAATTATGGCGGGCCATCACACTCTCCCCCACCTAATGATGCGACGACCGCGGCGCATTGCTGCAAGAACTCCTGGACTTTGTCTTTGAATTTCCACAAGTCTTCGTACTTCTCCCAAGTGGCTTCTTCAGGAGTTTGTCCCTTCCAATGTATCAGAAACATGGCGCTGGCTTGTTGTCCTCGTTTCCGTTTGGCTTGATAATCTATGATGGCTTCAATTTCTCGGTCGTGTGAGGCAGTAATAGTGATAGGGGCCCGTTGTAATTGTTCCGGCTAGGATCGTCCTTATCTTCAAGATACGGGTTAAGGACGCTTGCATAAAAGACCGGGTGGATCTTTAAGTGTGGAGGTAACTCAACCTTATACGAAAAACTGCCCACCTTAGCAACAACCTTGAAGGACCCTCTTATATAGCACTAAGTTGTGATGGACGCCTCTTAGTGCCTTCTTAAACTGCCTCGGATTTAATTTTACCAAAACCATGTCGCCTTCTTTGTAGTCTGTAGGACGACGCTTGCGATCGGCAAACTTTTTCAATCAAGTTGTTCTTCCCATCCCTTGGCAAGATGGTAAGCTCCCAAACTCTTTCCCTCAAATGTAGTTGGCAGTGAGTGCGGAGTTTGGGGTTGCTGACCCGTTGCCAACTCGAATGGTGTGCGCCCTGTGGATTCACTCCTCTGCAAATTATAAGAAAATTGTGCCATGTGTAGGAGCTTAGCCCAATCTTTCTGGTGCGCTCTAACATAGTGCCTAAGATAGCACTCTAACATGGCGTTGACGCGTTCGGTCTGGCCTTCAGTTTGCGGGTGGAAACTCATGGAAAAGTGAAGTCGTGTGCCAATAATTTCGAAGAGTTCACTCCAAAAGTTCCCAGTGAAACGAGGATCTCAATCGCTGATGATATACCTCGGCACCCCCCAATATTTCACTACATTTTTGAAGAACAACTGAGCAGCTTCCTTGGCTGTGCAACCGGCTGTGGCAGGCATGAAGGTAGCATATTTGAAAAATCTGTCTACCACGACCATAATCGTGCCAAATCCGTTGGACTTCGGGAAAGAAGTGATAAAGTTCATAGTTACGCTCTCCCATGGACGATCTGCTACGGGTAGTGGTTCTAACAGCCCTCCTGGTTGCCTCTGCTCTACCTTGTCTTGTTGGCACACAAGACAAGTCTGCACATAGCGCTCAATATCGTCCCGCATATGCGGCTAGAAGTAGAGAGTCTCAATCAGCGCCCTCGTTCTTCGCAGCCCTGGATGCCCAGCCCATGGTGTGTCGTGGCTTTCTTTTATGATATGCCGCCTAATAGCTCAGAACTTGGGTACATAAATTCTCCGTCCGGTGGTAAGCAAGAAGCCATCGTCTACCCAAAACGCCTGGTTTGGCCTTGGGCTGCCAGCTCCATTATCTTTTTGGCTTCCGGATCATGTTGCATACCATCTTTGATCGCGTCTTGGATGTCACAACGAGCTGTGGTGATGGCATCTATCTCATCCTTCCTAATCAATGCATCGGCCACTATATTTCCTCTTCCTGGTTTGTACTCCAAGACGTAGTCAAATTCTGGCAAGAAGTCTTGCCATCTAGCCTGCTTTGGAGTGATTTTTTTCTGTGACTGAAAATAGCTCGTGGCAACATTGTCGATTTTCACCACGAATTTGGAGCCTTATAGAATGTCTCCATGTTCGTAGGCAATGTACGATGGCCGTCATTTCTTTTTCCTGCACTGTGTACCGTCATTTAGCTTCATTTAGCTTTCGGCTTTCAAATGCTTTTGGGTGTCTCTCCTGCATCAAGACTCCCCCAATGGAAAAATCAGAGGCATCCGTGTGAATCTCGAATGTCTTTGTAAAATCGGGCAGCATCAAGACTGGTTCTTCTATTACCACAGCCTCGAGACCTTCGAATGCTCCCTAGAACTCCTTGATCCACACCCATGGCTTATTCTTTTTCAATAGCTCGGTCAATGGGGTGGCTTTAGCAGAGTACCCACTAATGAACCTGCGATAGTAGTTCGCAAGTACAAGGAATGATCGCAGCTCGGTCACCTTCGTAGGCGCTTCCCACTCTTGGCTCGCCTTAACTTTCGCCTCGTCCATCCGGAGTTTGCCTTGACTAATGATATGACCTAAGAAATGCACCTTGGGTTGAGCAAACTCGCACTTCTCTTGCTTGACGTAGAGCTGGTTCTCCCGCAAGATTTTGAAGACTTTCTTCAAGTGCTCCACGTGTTCCTCTAAGGTGTTACTATAGATGACTATGTCATCCAAGTACACCACCTCGAACTGGTCTAAGTAGGGATGCTGTATCTCGTTCATCAGCGTGCAGAAGGTGGCAGGTGCGTTGGTTAAGCCGAAGGGCATCACCAACCACTCATATGCTCCGTATCTAGTCACGCACGCTGTCTTTGGTTCATCTCCCTCTGCGATGCGCACTTGGTAGTAGCCTTTCCGAAGATCCATCTTGGTGAAGTACTTGGCCTATCCAAGACGGTCAAATAAATCTGCAATCAGCGGGATCGGGTATTTGTTCTTGATTGTGACCTTATTGAGCTCCCTATAGTCAATACACAAACGCATCGACCCGTCTTTCTTTTTCTGGAATAGCATTGGTGCGCCATAAGGTGCCTTGGATGGACGGATGTGACCGGCTTCGAGGAGCTCCTTCAACTGCTTCCTTAGATCCTCTAACTCGGGTGGAGCCATGCGGTAAGGTGCATGTGCAGGTGGCTTGACTCCAGGCTCCAACTCTATCTTGTGGTCTACCTCGCGCCTTGGAGGTAACGTCTTTGGAAGCTCTTCTGGCATCACGTCTTTGTTTTCCTCAAGTACAGTCTCTATAATGGTGGCAAGGACTCCGTAGCACCATGGTCTTCTTCTGAACTTTTAATGGTGGCTAAGCTAAGAATGTCGGTGCTCCTTTCTTTAGGACCTTCACGATCTGCATGGCCAATAAGTGGGCATGTCCATCTTTCTTTGGCACCTTAACAAGAGGCACCATGCATGATCCTTCCCGTTCCACCACCATGAGTGTTGGAGGTAAGGATCGATCATAGTGTGGCAACGCTGAAAGAATTCTTGCCCGAGGATGATATCGAATATGTCTAAAGGAGCGACAGTAAAGTTTGTTTTACCTTGCCATTTCCCTAACGTGATGCTTACTCCTTGGGCGACTCCGCACACGGGAGTCGGTGGGGCATTGACTGTCTTGATGCGGTTGTTGCTCGGAACAATGTTCAGTCCCAATTTTTATGCCATCGTCTTGGTCATGATGTTTGCTTCGGCCCCGGAGTCTACCATGGCACGAGCTTGTCGTCCATTGATGGAGATGTCTACGTACTGCGTGCTGAAATCCCCTGGCTTCTCGGTCTGTTTGGCTATTGCACCGCACAGTCCAACCATGCCCAACTCCGTCGTGCCCACCTCTTTCCCTTGCTCTTGTGCATCCTTCTCCTTCTGCTCACGTAGGATGGCACCAAGGTTCTTTATCCGGGGCACCTGGCATAGCCGTGTGGTCCACCGCATATATAGCATCCATCTCCTTTGCTGGCGTGCGTCCGCTTCTCCATGTATCTTTGACGCTCAAACCGTTTGTCGTCAGGTTTGTGTGTGTCATGCTGCTTGGAGTGTATCTGCTGTTCCTTGCCTCGGCACGGTCTCCCCCACCTTTAGCATGACTGCTTCTTATCTCCTTGCCCGTCGCCTTGTCATGTCGATCATGTTTGAAATTTGTCAAGGCTTCGACTTGAGAGATGGCTTCGTCTATGGTCTTAACTTGGCGCCGCTCCAATTCTGTCTTAGCCCAATTCGGCTGTCCGTTCATGAAGTGGAATAGCATGTGTTCGTCTGTGAGGTTAGGAATTTGGAGCGTTAGAGTTGTGAACTCTTTCACGTTTGCCCGAATACTTCCCGTCTATTTCAGTTCCCGGAATTTGCGTTTTACTTCATAGACGACGTTATTGGGGGAAGAAAGCTTTCTTGAATTCCTCGCGGAATTGTTCCCATGTGTCTATGGTAATGTTCCCTTCCGATCTCAGCCTCCTTGCACCTCCACCATAACATAGCCATCTCCGAAAGATAAAACACGACAGTGTTGATCTTGTTTTCATTATTCCTCACCCGATTACACTTGAAATAGTTCTCAAGTACCAAAGGAAATTTTCCACCTCTGGGCGTCGCGGACACCTTTGAATATCGGTGGCTTTGGGATCCTCCACTCTGGCCTCCCTTTCCCAGTTAAGGGGTTCGGATCCTCCAACCTCTATGCTTTCCTTGAGAGTTCTCACCTTGTTCTTTAGCGCCTCAATCATTTCGAGTGATTCCAAGAACCGATACTCCAAAGATGTAATGGCCTCCTTCACCTCGTACTCGGCCCGCTGTCGACCCTCCAACTCCTTTCTGATGTTCTCAATTTCTTCAAGGGTTTTGAATTTGCTGTCCGTCCCATTCAAGCGCCGGCCTAAGATCTCCACGGCCTGCCTCGCCATTTCTACCCTTGCAACCCATTCTTCTCCGGGAGTGACGTCTACGGCATCCTCCCCTATCTCTTCGTCACTTCCATCGACAATTGTGGGTGGGTGAGATGTTTGCGCCTCTCTTGGTGTGAACTCGGGCAGTATCTCTTCGTTTCCCTTCTGATGTTCTTCCCTTTCTTGTTCTTTTTTCCTCCATCCATGCGGACGTTGGTGGTGCTAGCGTTGTTAAGTCTTCTTCGTTCGTCATTCTCTTGTGATCAACCTGCTCTGATACCACTTTGTCACGGACTTAGAGTATTTACTAAGACTCTGTGCGGCACTTGACAACTTACTCACGATTCTTTCACGATCTCGTAAGCTCAAGTAAGCCTTTAGCTTGGAATTCTAAGAGAATATGAAGAAAGAGTAAGAAAGACTTTGGAAGAGAGGACTTGTATTAACTTGAGAACTTTGCTTACAACTTTGGTTGGTTTGTTGGATGAGTTACAAATGAGAGGCCCTCCTATTTATACTTCTCCCTAAGGGCCTTAGAGTAAATAAATATTGTTCTACAAGTCCCTAAGTAATTACACTTTAGTACATGTTCTAGAGAATTCTACCTCTCTAGAATATGTCTCTAGCTCTTCCAAAAAGGCTCTAAAACGTTCTAGAGAATTCTAGGAATTCTCTAGTCTTCTCCAAGGATCTATAAGGGTCTAGAGTCTTCTACAAACCTTCTCAAGGCTCTAGGTCCTTCTACCCTATTCGGATGCTGCAAAATGGCCGAAATTATGGCGGGCCATCACAGTACACTATGCAGACTAAACTGAAATTTGGGTATTCTCGATGATGATCACAACTCAGAAATTCCACCACCGGTTGATGCTCATGATCAATTATTGCCTGAAATCGTGGGGAAGGTGATATGAATATGAAGGCAACCTCCCGCTCCACGCCCTCAAGAGTATTATAGGGGATATGGTTGTATTAGTGACTCTGATGGGCCACTTATCTTGCCTCCCCTACCACACGACAATCTTTCATGGTAACTAGTAGTCTAATGTCAATGCTCACCGCCAGAGGTTTGTTTGCGGGACTATCTTCTGAGATCCACAAGCTCACTTCTCCAAGGTGAGTTCGGTGTGTAAGAGTTGTGTAGGAAAGCCCTGATTGAATATGGACATAATTGGGTTGAGAGTGTTTTTCCTCTCACTGATGGAAGAGGCTGCTATATGGTTTACTGAGATCCCCTATAACTTAATCTACACTTGAAATCAATTGAGAGATGTGTTCTTATCACTAGACTACCCGGTGTCTAAGAAGCTAAACCACAATGATAGGGTGAACAACTTTGTTGCACTACCAGGAGAACTGTCAATAGTTCTTAGGACAAACTCACTTCATTCTTTGAGAAGTGTTCCCAATCACCGCATCGATGATGGGTCACTAATAGAGTACTTATATCGGGGACAAGATGGTAATAATAAAGCATTACTTGATACAAAAGCGGGTTGTTCCTATGGGGAATGTCCTTATTCTTAGATTGCTGAGAAGTTTGATAAAATATCCCGAAATAATCTTGGAGCACTAGTAAGTCAGATAGTGCTTGAAACACTTTTGCTGTGCAATCCACACACAACCCGCCACAGATGAAAGTCATGAAGAAATAGCTCAAATGAGAACTGATCTTAGTTTGGTGTTCAAACACGTCACTGGGGGTGAATAAAAGGATAATACGGTGAACTACTTGTCTAAACCACCACCGCCGACTGATGAATATTACTATGAGGAGGACTCTTATGTGGTAAATGAGCTGACGGAGGGTTTCCGACCAAACACCCAAGGCTCCAATAGGAGAATGGCGCCAAGGTTAAGGAAATCAAGGTCGAAACTGTGGTAATTGCAACCGAGAGGGTCATCATGTCCGAGATGGGAATTACAACCGCGACAACAATTTCAACTAGGGTAACTATGGTAACAAAAATGATAGGAGTGGGCCCTATGTTTTACCTCAAAATCATGAAGTTACTCCTAGGGATGGTGGAGGTAGTATGACGCGAGTTGAGGATATGTTACAGAAAATGATGTGGAGGTATGATGCTAGTGATGAGCACACTAAATAGATGAGGAGTGACGTAGCAAGTGTTGGGCAAAAAGTTGATGCATATCCAATCTAGATCAAGCATCTTGAGTTGCAAATCACCCAATTGTCTTTGACTGTGAACCCACGCCAACTAGGCACTCTTCCTAGCAATACTGTCCAAAATCTGAAAAATGATGGACATAGTATGGCAGTCACAACTCAAGGTGGTAAGCAAACCAGTGACCCACCGATGTCGTTTGGTGTAGAAAATGTGATAGGAGGCGATGATGAAGTAGTGGAGGTTAGTGGTGAGTTAGAAGAAAAAACTGGGAAAGAAGCTGAGGTATCCCAAAATGTGACCCCCATGCCTAGACCACCACATCCAGTGCCATAGAGGTTAGTGAAAAAGACCGAGGATGGTAAATACCAGCGTTTTATTACTATGCTCAAACAACTTTCCGTCAAAGTTCCTTTGATAGAAGCTCTTGAACAGATGCCCGGTTATGCCAAGTTCATGAAAGATATGGTCACTAAGAAAAGATCAATCAGTTTTGAGGATGATGATAGAATGCAGCATTGTAGTGCTATTGTTACAAGGTCTCTAGTGCAAAAGAAAGAAGATCCGGGCGCCTTTACTATTCCATGTACAATCGGGTTATTATATTTTGCGAAAGCATTATGTGATCTTGGGGCAAGCCTAAATCTCATGCCTCTCTCGATTTACAAGAAGTTGGGTTTGGGTGCCCAAAGCCCACTGCGATGTGGCTACTAATGGCCGATCGAACGGTGAAGAGGCCTATTAGGATACTCCATGATGTGTTAGTAAAGGTGGAGTCATTCATATTTCTGGCCAATTTTGCGATTCTGGATTATCATGAGGTTGATTTTGAGGTATCGATTATTCTTGGGAGGCCATTCCTTGATACGGGTACAGCCTTGATTGATATGGAGAAAGGGCTAATGAAATTTTGGTTAAACAATGAAAAAGTGACATTCAACATTTGTAGGTCCATGAGGCAGAGTGGTTAGATCCAATCGATATCTGTCATATCTTATAGGGTTGAAAAGTCATCTGAGGTACAAATAGTAGAGGGTTAGAGTGTAGAATCACTAACGACAATGATTATGAATTTTGATAGTGATTGCATTGAAGAGTATGGGTCATTGGTTGCGGCACTTGAATGAGGTGATGTTCAGTTTAAACCAAAGAATTTAGAGTAAGGTATGAAGCATCGTGAGTCTCTACCCGTGAAACCATCTATAAAGGAGGCTCTAAAAGTAGAACTTAAGGCTCTACCACCTTATTTGACGTATGTATTCTTGGGAAAAGTTGACACATTGCCGATAATTATTGCATCAGATTTGAATGTGCATCAAGTTGAAAGTTTGGTGGAGATGTTAAAAAGGTTCAAAAGAGCTATTGGGTCAACTTTTGCGGACATTATTTGGATCCCTCCAGGGATTTTTTCACATAAAATCCAACTCATGCCTGATCATAAGCCAAGTATTAAGCATAAGATACGTTTCAATCCACCTATGCAAGAGGTGGTGAAGAAGGAAATCATTAAGTGGTTGGATGCTGGAGTGATATATCCAATCGCCGATAGTAGTTGGGTATGCCCTGTTCAATGTATACCTAAGAAAGGGGGACGATTGTGGTCCCTAATGAGAAAAATGAGCTTATTCCGATGAGGCCGGTGACTGGATGGAGGGTATGTATGGATTATAGGAATTTAAATGCATGGACAGAGAAGGACCATTTTCCTATGTCTTTAATAGATCAGACGTTAGATAGACTTGCAGGAAAAGGGTGGTACTATTTTCTTGATGGCTATTCGGATTATAATCATAATCTATTGCACCGGAAGATCAAGATAAAACTACCTTTACTTGTTCTTATGGGACCTTCGCGTTCAAGAGAATGTCATTTGGGTTATGTAATGCACCAGTCATATTTCAAAGATGTATAATGTCAATATTCTCCGATATGGTGGAGGACACTACTGAGGTGTTTATGGATGATTTTTCAGTGGTTGGTGACTCCTTTGAGTGGTGTTTGAGTCATTTGTCCGAGGTTCTTAAGAGGTGTGAAGATTGCAACCTTGTGCTAAATTGGGAAAAATGTCACTTCATGGTGAAAGAAGGTATTGTATTGGGTCATCGCATTTCAGAGAAGGGTATAGAGATTGATTGAGCTAAAGTTGAGATGATCGAGAGACTTCCTCCACCCATCTCAGTAAAAGGTGTGAGAAGTTTTCTTGGTCATGCACGCTTTTAACGAAGGTTCATCAAGGATTTTTCAATGATTGCATATCCTTTGTGCAAGTTTCTTGAGAAAGAGTGTAAGTTTCATTTTGATGAATCTTGTCTTAAGGCATTTGGTGAGTTGAAGGAAAAGTTGGTGTTTGCACCTATCATCATTTCTCTAGATTTGAGCAAGCCTTTTGAGGTGATGCGTGATGCGAGTGGCGTTGGTATTGGTGTGGGATTGGGACAAAGAAGGGACAAAATCCTTCATCCCATTTACTATGCTAGTAAGGCCCTTAATGAAGCCTAAAAGAACTACACCGTGACTGAACAAGAGCTCGTTCTTTGCTTTCGAGAAATTTTGCTCTTATTTGCTTGGCACGAGGGTTATAGTGCATACTGATCATTCTGCTTTGAGATATTTTATAGCAAAGAAGGATGCAAAACCGAGGATGATTCGTTGGGTACTACTATTGCAAGAATTTGAGTTTGAGGTAAAAGATAGAAAAGGGACCAAAATCAAGTTGCTGATCACTTTTCCCTACTAGAAGATGAATCAATGAGAGAGTTGGGTGAAAATGCTGAGATTGATGATACCTTTCCCGATGAGCATATATTGGCTGCCTCCCAAGACTTGATTCCATGGTTCACAGATTTTGCGGCTTATCTGGCTAGTGATATCGTCTCACTGGACTTGTCCTTTCATCAAAGGTAAAATTTCATGCATGATGTAAAAAAATTCTTTTGGGATGAGCCATACTTATATAGGAGTTGTGATGATGGGCTTCTTCGGCGTTGCGTGCCGAAAGTTGAGATGTTGAGTGTTTTGGAGGCATGCCATTCGTCGCATGTAGGTGGGCATCATAGTGGTATTCGAACTGCTCACAAGATCTTGCAATGTGGATACTATTGGCCAACCATCCACCAATATGCTCATGAGTTTGCCAAGGCATGTGATAGATTCCAAAGAGATAGTGGCATTTCGCGAAAGCAAGAGCTTCCTTTAAATCCCATTCTTGTGATTGAGTTGTTTGATGTTTGGGGCATAGACTTTATTGGCCCTTTTGTGACTTCTCATGGGATGAAGTGCATTCTTGTCGCAGTCGATTATGTGTCTAAATAGGTGGAAGCCATTGCACATGCGAATAATGAAGGGAAGAGTGTCATCGCGTTCTTGGAAAAGAACATATTTTCCAGATTTGGCACCCCAAGGGCTATTATTAGTGATGGGAGATCTCACTTTTGCACAAGGTGTTTAAGGGATTATTGGAAAAATATGGGGTTCGCCATAAGGTGGCCACTCCTTACCATCCTCAAACTAGTGTGTAAGTTGAGGTGTCAAATAGGGAGATTAAACAGATTTTGACAAAAACAGTGAATGCTAGTAGAACGAATTGGTCAAGAGGCTTGATGATGCTATTTGGTACTATCAAAAAACATACAAGACTCCCATAATATGACCCCACACTGACTTGTATATGGCAAGACTATTCACTTACCAGTTGAATTAGAGAATAAGGCCATGTGGGAAATGAAGAAGATGAAAATGGATTGGAATGAGGCTGCAGATCAGAGGTTAAATGGATTGAATGAGCTTGATGCATTTTTCTTGGAGGCATATGAAAGTTTAGCCCTCTACAAAGAAAAAATGAAGTAGTACCATGACCAAAGGATTGAGTAGCGCGATTTTTTTGTTAGGATTTGGTGCTTTTGTTCAATTTTAGGTTGCGCTTGTTTCTAGCAAAACTCAAGTCCAAATGGACTGGTCCCTATTTGATCACCCAACTATTCTCTCATGGTGCAGTTTATTTAGAGAACAGGGAGGGTGTAAAGTTCAAGGTGAACGCACAGTGAATCAAAATCCATCCAGGGCATGCTGAAATGGCGAATGAAGTGATTGAGGCATACCATCTTGATGAATTTTGAGTAATCAAGGGACCTCCGTCATTCTCTGATGTTAAATCAATCTCTGATTGGGAGGCAATCTAATCTATATCCTCTATCCAACTATAGTTTTTTCTTGGTTTTATAGGAATAGTTGCATTATTTTTGCTTTTATTACTTAATGTCTCGTTTGAATGTTTTTTTCATTTTTCATTAGAAGTGTTGGCTAAAGCGTAGTTTAGGGTCCGTGTCCAAAAAGTGTCCAAAAAATACAAAAATCTTAGTTTGATGGGTGTTAACTGTACAGGGACCATATCACCAAAAATCTACAGAAAATTAGTCTGATGCATCTATCAACGGACAGTCGTCCCTTCGACAGACTGTTGGTAGGATCTGTCATGCCCATGTACGTTCTTTAAATTTTTCTAAGTTATGGAACTATCGACGGAGGGGTCGACGACCGTCGACCCACTTATGGTCCGTCGACGGAAATCGTTGATCCCTCACACACCCACACCCGACCTAACCCGTTCGGCTATATATTAAAAAAAATTAGACTTTTCAGTTACCCACCACCTCTTCACATACCCCCATAAAAGTTTTCCCCCCTATATCCTCTCATTTTCCCCTGCTTCATCACCCATTAACTCCCAATTACTCCTCAAATTCCACACTTCCTCCAAATCCCCACAAAAAATTCTTTCTCTCCCAAAATCTCCCATTTTCTTCGGTCCCTTTACCGGTCGGTGTTCGTGGTGGTTGTTGTTGTTGTTCAACTACTAGTGTTCGTACTTTATTCCTTTACTATCATAGGTACAAATTACACCTAAACACGACCATGTCTACTCAGGAGGGCATTTCAAGTTCGTCGCCCTGTCTAACCGGTTGTTCTTAGGCTCAGACCATGAGCATGACCCAAAGTATGTGCCACCACGCAACCACACTCCTAACCATGTTACCTACCCCAAAGAGACATTCCCACGAGGGTGGCTCCTGTCGTAGTCACTACCTCCAGTCGGACGAGGAGTGCATACTGACTGGCACACCTTCTGGGTTGACTGCATATTCCGAGGGAGCGTCTGGATCCTTGGAGGCATCCGGTTCTTGAGGGAGCTTCCGACTCTATGGAGTCTTTCGGGTATGAGGAGTCTGTTGCTTTCTCGTACTGCCAATGCTCCAGCCACTTCGGTCTAGTCTGCCTCGTTTGACAAGGATGATAGTGCTGATTCTACTCCTGCACCGTAGGCTGTCGTCCTCACTTCGGTTGCTGATCAGCCCAACCAATGGTGTGTCGAGTGCCAATATCAAATGTATGTTGATGCCAAGGTGTCCAACGACAAGCGGGTCATGATCCGGACTTTGACACTTGAGCGGCAGGTTCTTACTTGGAGTCTTTCCACTATACTGACAATCCAATCTATATTCTCCAGACATCGGCTAGAGTGGGCGACTCAAAATGTGGGATGCGATAAAGAATAAATGGTGCGAGAGTTCTACGCCTCTTATTGTGGCAACTCTGTGGTCTCAGTTGGACAGTCGTGCCAATCTAGCCAAACATGGATCAGCCAAACATGGACCTCTGGAGTACGTCCGAGTCTGTAGCAAGCCGGTTGATATTTCTTTGCCGGCCATTCGCAGGTTTCTCTATGGCGCGGACGTTGATGCCACAAGGACCCCCTTACCGCCGAGTTGGACTATCAGTGAAAGTTGATCAAGGACGGACGGTTCTAGAGTGAGCCAAATGTGAGAGAGACCACCAAGCGGTGGATAGTACAACACCTCTCCGTGGATGGTGTGGTTGCGAATTGGGTATTGAAGCCCAAGGGGAGCATCAAGAAGGCTAACCTCACCTTGACAACCAGATTCTTATGGCTAGTGGTCCGACAATGCCTTTCCCTCACAGCTACTGATAACATTGTCACTTGGGATCGTGCAGTGCTAATGGCTGCCATGATTGCGGAGTTCGAGGTGGACTTTGCGTGGTTGTTGTAGGCGGTCATGCACGAGAGGGACTTTAAGGCCACCACTACTTAACCCTTCCCGTGCATGGTCTTTGAGTTATGCAGGTCAGCAGGATTGCCCTTGGGGCACATTGATGTGATTAAGACTCTCTCCAGCACAGGAGATATTGGCCTCATTCGGGATGAGGCCAATGAGTTGGCTCCCCACAGAGGACCCCGCCCAGAGGTGCAGCCGCTCAGTGAGAACCTGGCGGCCACAGTAGAGCAAGTCTATGTGGCTAATCCGACTACATCCAAGCATACCGACACCACCCTAGTTGTGTCTATTCCCGGCTGCTAGCACTGCTCCGAGCTCCTCCCACTTGACTCCTTCTGCTACACTGGTCTTTCTTGCTAGGGTCCAGAAATTAGAGGGCCAAATGGCCACACTTATTCATCACATCCATCCTTGGATGCAGAGGTCCATTGCTGAGGTGGAGGAGCGGATATAGGGGAAGATGGCCCATCATACTGAGCGGCAGATCATGGAGGTCCACCAGTGCTTGGATGCATTTGAGTTGTGGGTTCTCGCCCCTCCAGCCCCTACAATGGATTTTATGACTCTCCAGGATGCTGTGGAAAGTCTGAGAGCATACTTGGATACCATACTGGAGGCTCGGGTGCCTGAGTCTAAGGCCCCTTCTGCAGAGCCTGTTGAGGACATGGTGTTGTCTGCCCTGTTCTCCACAAGTGTTGTGCCACCATCTCCACCATAAGATCGTTTCAAGAGGAACTGAGTTAGAGATGAGAATGAGTCTCGCGCACGGAAGAAAGAGCGCAATGAGTTGGAGGACATGAGGAGAGCCTCGCTGATTGATGAGGAGGCCCGCCAGTTGAGGGTTTCATAAGTGGCTGCTGGGGCGTCTAGCTCCGGAGTTGTTGAGGCATAGAGTAGCACTACTTATGGTGTTTTTATTGCAGAGGACACCACTGATGGTGTCCCTACTACATAGGGAGCAGCATCTGGGAAACCGGACCCGTCAGTATGTTGATTGGCATCTCTTTGCGCCTCATGTTAGCTTCACCTATCACCCTATTTTATATACTTTTATGCATTGGGACAATTTCATGTCTTTTTGTTGTGGGTGGGGTAAATGGAAAGTGAGTGGCAGGGTGAAGTTTGAGTATCCCAACTCACGATCCTCTCTTGGGGTTTTCTGTCTTGTGTTCTTTTTCCCCAAGAGACTGGTTATTTTATTGTTCAACCGACATGTTGGTATATTTTGTACATAGTATAAAAATGGAATCTGAAGCATAATGGCTAAATAAAATGATATCCTAATTTAAAGAAAATGTTGCATGACTAGGCATAGTAATTGATGAATGTATGACTCTAAGCATGACATAGAGATACACCACCGCATAACCCTAAATCTAAAAACTCGAACTAGGTGTCTTATAATCAGGTAGAGTAATAAGATGTAAAGTGAGTGTGAGGAAAATTTGAATAGTCCACCATTGGTATTGAGCTTGTACTTGCCTAGTTAGTCATGCTAAAAGTATGTTGTGATAGACAATTAGGAAAGGATCATTGGACCTTGTTCAAGATAACCAATCTTTATCATAGATAACAGAAAACCAAATGAAATTAATCCCTTCTTGATCCAAATGATTTGAGCTTAAAATAGACCTTTCTTTTTCACCCTAACTGATCTTTTTTGGGAACAATGTGTTGGCCGTGGTCCCTCTTTGGACATGTGCACCTCCACTTATGCCAAAAGCATAAGTTGAGGGTGCCTAATGCAAAAAACAACATTGGCGTGGCCCTGACCCAACCTTGGGTATTGTGTACCTTGAATCAGGCAAAACCATGAGTTGAGGGTGGCTAGTTGAGGAATGCTCCGGAAAGTGTGGTTGAAAGAATAAAGAAAGAGAAAAAGCAAAAGATGAGTTACTCAAGAAAAGTTAAAAGCAAAGTGAAAATTTAAAAAAAATCACTTACACAAAAGGATAAATAATAAAAAATTAAGAAATAGGGCAGAATAAAATGATGAAAAGGTAGGACGCTTAGACGTTATATCAGGGAGGGAATAAGTCACTAAAATACATCCAAATTTATCCTACCTAACCCAAAGCCTAAGTTACAAGCTAAGAAAGTCCTAACATTATCCTAAGAGTCTATTATGGTGAACTTAAAGTAGTGAAAATAAGGGCAAACCTATGTCAACAAGTATAAATGAGGAGTGAAGTTGTTCTGAGAGTAAGTGTTACAAAAAATAATAGTTATACTCAAACTGAAATCATTGTGTGAAAAATAAGAATATTGTTTTTAAGTGAGTATACTAGTTGCAATACCGGAAAATTGGTACCTTGGTGAGAGATCAAAGGGGATAGGTGTCGGTGTATGGTGAGTCTGTGTCATGGTTTGATACACATGAGCGAGCCTAATAGTGAGAGCATGCATAAACATAATGAAAATAGTCAGGATTGATAGCCAGATGATTGCGAAAGCTAAAATAAGGATACTCTCGTACAAAGGTTTTGTGGTGAGTCATAGTGCGCCCCTTGAGGACAAACAACAAATTCAAGTTGAGGGTGTTGATGTACCGTGCTTTCACGGTACTTCCAATGCTTTTTTCTTACATTTAGTGTGTGTCTAAGGCATTTTTATAGTAGTTTAAATAAGTTTTACTCTTTATTTGTATGAAAACTTTCCTGAATGAATACGTGGAAGAACTGTGTTGAAATTGTAGAAGTGAGACCTACGGAGACATCGACGGTCCGTCGACCCCTCCACTGTCCGTAAGTGGAAACCGTCGTTAGAAGAAAAATGCTGCCGAAAGAAGATCAAGGAATTTTGACAAAGTGTGGGGCTACAAAAGATATTAACGGACCGACAAATCCACGACGGACCGACATATCCACGACGGACCATCCTGCAGATCCATCATTGCAAACAGAGAGTAGCCCAGTACCCGTCTTGAAAAGATTCTAAGTGTGGAGAAACTAAAGCCATCGATGGACTGTTGTGCACTTAATGGACCGTCATCCTTGTCCGTCGATGGTAAAAGTGAGTTGGAGAAGAAACCAGTTGAAAAAAATTCAATGTGTGGAACGACGGGAGGCCTTGACGGTCAGTTGGCCTCGATGGTCCGTTGGTCCGGTCGTCGACTCAGACACATTTTTGGGCAGATTTTCCTTAAATATATTTCCTTTTTATATTAGGACTTCTTTATTATAATAACTGGTAAAAACCTCATTTTTGAGGTTAGACTCCTAGTTATTTTTCTAATTTGTAATATTGGTTTTTGATTATTGGGTTTTGGAAAATACTTCATTTTTTCAAAATCGTTTATTGCATTATTTTCTCGAATTCAAGTGATTTTCAGGATATTCTTCAATCTCATCAAAGTAAGTACATGAATTCTTATCTAATCAATATGAATTGTGTAATTATGAACATGGGTAAATAAATCCATAAATAGGGTTGTGGGAACCATGTATAACTAACAAGGTAAAAACTAGCTAAAATAACAAATCTAGAATAGTGTCTTGTATGTATTGATAATTCATTCATTTAGAGTCATTTTAACGAGTGTACGTGTTATAACTCGCCTTGTTGCTACTTGCCGGACCAAGGAGGTAGATAATAAGAAAAGAATTATCAACATAGATTTAGTATACACTATCTAAAAGGCTAGTGTTGATTGGTACGAAGTAACAACTAAGCCATACATCGATTATGATGCTTAATATGAGGTAAAGGTAAGGTTTAGGGATACATAACTTACCACTTTACATGCAAGATACTAGGAAAGGATTGTTGTAGCTAGAATTACCATGTTATGAACCTGTGGGGAACACTTATTCCCTTGTTACTCTTATCACTTGATAAATCTCAAATATTAATACTTGCTACTTGTTTACTTAGAAATATTTAATTCCTTTTTTTATTTAAAACCCCCTTTTATTACCTATTTTCGGAAATGACTAGATTAAATAGAAGTAATTGTAGGTTAAAGTTAAGTCTATATCATTTTCCTAGTGGGATAAGCCCCAACCTCATAGTTGGGTTCTTTAATTGATACGACCGCTTTTACTTCTTTTCGAGAAGTAAATTTGAGCGTATCAATAATACTCTAACAATATAAACCAACACATATCATAAGTGACACCAATTAACATATAGTATCAATAATGTGCAAGTTCATCATATCATGTCATATAAAATTATAAGCATATTCATACATAAGAACATCCTTCTAAGACTCCCTTTAAGGCTAACTAGTGTAATATTTAGGTAGAGTCCCATACCCATACATAGACTAAGCTAAACCCCTTAGGTCATCTTAGTTAGAGTTCAATCCTTTAGTTCATTTTACTTTTTGGGAACATCTTGCTCTAACCGACATAGACCACATGAGCTTATGTGGAATTCGGTATCATGGAACCCTAAACTGAAAGAAGGCGGACTACTTGCCAAGGTAGTACCAAAACATGAACATAGCAACTATGTGGATCCACTAGCTAGTATTCCTATGGGGGAAACATAGTTCAAGAACTAGGAGATATAGTTGGAAACCACTTTATGCTACATACATTGTAGTCTCCAATCTCTAGAGTACATTAGTGATCCTACCTTCCATGTGGGAAGGGACACTCCTCACTCTAGTTCACTCGGTGCTAAGCTAGAGTCCCTTTTTGAAATGTCTTTAATGTCTTTATTAATCATCATAACTTAATGTAGGTCATAGGGTCTAACCCTTGTATAACATCATCAACATCATATCTAAATAGGAATTGCATGATTATTGTCCTTTCCTTACAATTCATATAGATGAGGTTAGCACATTAACATTTCATATCATGATAAGGCACATTGGTAAATCATTCACCATCCTTATAACATTTACATCTTAAGCTAACACCTCACAAACCATAGTCAAAAAATTTCAATTAAAAATCATACCATCCTATAAATCCTAATAAAAGTCATACTCCAATACAACATCATGATTTAATCACAATTAACCATAATTTGAATTAAATATAGGGATCCAAGACTTACCAAGTCTCCTTTATAATTCAGCGTCGAGGTCTTACCATCAACCCTTAACTCAACCCAATTATGGTATAAAAACATCATAATTCAATGAACAACATTATATTAAGAATAAAAGAATTACTACATCACAATTCAATACTAGATCAAAGCTTAAGACAAGATACTTAGGTCAATTCACAACATAATTCTTAACCTAGATCAATTCTCAAGAACTAGAATGAAGAGATTGCCATAAATCACCCTAATTATTTCATGATTAGTATATCAACATCATATAGTATAAATTCAACCAATAACCAAGTCAATTGAACCAATACAACACAATTCATATCAAGATCATCACCTAGGGTTAAGGGGTAAAGGCCATCTTCTACAAACTATACCAAACAATCAAGATATATCATAATTGAGTTAAAATACTTGTTAATATATTCATAATATATAAAATAAATCATAAACAAATCAATTCATAACATCAATTTCGTATTGGATGAAACTCACTTGCAAACTCAATTTTGGAAATCAATTTATTGGAACCCTTTGAGGAAAGAGATCTCAAAGGTGAATTAGATCCCATACATTGTTAATTGATGAATATTTATTGAGCAACTTGAATCTTTTAATCCCTTAAACCCTCCCCTAGCTTGGTCTTCAATGGAGTTCTTCAACTAGAGAGAGAAAGAAGACAGAAGGAAGAGAGTTTTGGGTTTGGTAATCATGAACTTGGGTTAGTCTAATTTAGGTTAGGGTATTTATATAAGTCCTTAATTAACTTAATTAGACCTACACTAACCAATAACTAACTACCTAACCACTTAATTCATTATTTGTAACTAATTAAAAACGTGCAGGAAATTATAGGCCCATCGATGAGACCCCGATCGACGGATTGTTGATCCATCGATGACCAGTCCGTCCTTCCGTACTGCACATCCGTGATTTTGGTTAGAGACTACGCAAAATGACCCCTCCATTATTTTTTATAAGTTAACATTGATGGTGCCATCGACGCCTCGTCGATTCACCAACAGCTTGTCGTTGCTCTTCATGGGTGAACACTGCCCAGGCAGCCTTGACCCCATAATGCAATTGTCCTCCTCAAGGTCCCTTGGTTGGTCCTTGGGAAGTCGTACTTGAACTTTTTGACCATGAATAAACTTAAACACATGTTGGAAACCCTTTCACCAATTTTCATCACTTTTTGACTTCCAGAACCTAGTCAAATAGTCTAAGGTACACTAGCACCTTCTTGACTTACTAACTGAGTTATATTCATTAAATTGGACCTTAAAACAGTGTCTAGACCTTATGAAACTCATTTTAGGCTATACAACACGTCTTGGATTTTCGAAGTGTTACACTTATGTTGACTTTTATACCTAATAAAAAACTTCTACCAAACATAGTTAAGCTAATACAACTTTTTATACATGAATAAGATATCTCTTATAAATTAACCAAATGAACCCTTAATGTATTAAAAATGAACTATTTACTTGGAGAAGTGGTTATTGTAAGAAAGTCCTTGTATTGAATACACTTGTCTTATGATGACTTTTTGCATGAAAATTAATGTCCGAGTGCATTGGACACTTGTCTTTTGATAATCTCCTCTCTTGGCCTATAACATTTTCTCTTTGAAATGAATAATGAGAAAAAAAAAACATTTCACATTACTGAAATAGTTTCTTAGGACAGTGCTTGACACAACTCCAATATTAATATTCTGCACTATTATTTATAAATCATCGTAGTAATATTTATCTCATTTTTAGAATTACTATTTTTCTAAATAATATATTATCATCATTATTGATATTCCCCAATAATCTAAGTAACTAGAGTAAATAATATGTATGTAATACCTCAAAATTTCTCAACTAAGACATTAATCATTCTATAGCACCTCTCAACTCTATTCTTAAATTTGAATCGTTTGTATAACACCCAAAACTTGAAAAAAAGGTTAACATGCATGTCCACAACCTTAAAATATACCATAAACCCTTCACTAAAGCGTAAACAACTCGTGAAAGGGACCACAAACCAATTGGGGCAAGGTACCCAATTATCAAAGGCTTTCAAGTGACGAGTCATGTGAACGGGACCCCAGATGGTCCGTGTTGTCTTGAATCAGAGGTGGATTCAGGATTTAAATTTTCTGGTGCCAAGTAGAAACATTATTTAGATCACTAATCAACTTTAGGTTTCGATTGCGTACAAAATCCATAAAACATAACTTTTTTAAAAAACATTTACTAATATTATAAATATATATTATTCACTCATAATAGTTCTTAACGAGTTAACATATTTTAAATTACTTATATTTGTAAATATATCCCTTGGTAACAAACTAAACAAATCATTTTAATATTAATCACCACTCTTATTTCGTATTTCATTTTTTATCTACTTCATGGAAGAAAGTGCTATTTTAACAATTGCGATAGCTACAAGAAGATAATTACTAATCCATTTTAGAAGGATTAAGAAATAGAAATATTTTTTTTATTTTATTAGGAAAAAAGGATTTTATTATATTTAAAAAAAATTAAAGACGAAGTTAATATGATATTATTTCAAAAGTCTATGACATTATTCTATTTAAATTACAAAACGAGATTAAGAAAAAATTACTGTTTCCACATTATTCTATTTAAATTACAAAACGAGATCAAGAAAAATATTATTATTTCCATTAGTTTAGCTAAAAGATTTCAAGAGAAAAATAAAGAAAAGGTATTCTTTAAAAACAATAATTTTATTAGAAAAAATAAAAAATATTATGCTTATTAGAAAAAGTGTTTTTTTGACATAATCAAATAACAACATACACATTTTTAGGGTCAAACTATTAGTAGTGAAGACATTTTTAGAATAAATTACTGACTGTAAGGACATTTTAAATAAAATTATTAATAGAGAATATCTTCATTTAATGTGACATAGTTTAAAGCTATTTTTAACACATCTCCATCAAACAAACAACTACTAACAAATTATTAAAAAAATAAAGAATAATAAATTAAATTATTCAACAATTATTACTAATTAAAACTAAGTCAACAAGAATTTAAAAGAAAATAAGAAATATAATCTTCAAAATATGAATTGTTGAAGCTGAATTCCTCATCCTAATGGTTTCTCTTTTCTTTTTCTTTTTTTGAAATTTTTTGAAAAAAAGTCATTACCAGATTCTATCCCGGGTCTGGAAGGGGGGAGTATCACCCTCTACCAGTCGCACCACAACTCCTTTTGGTAATGTGGGTGTCATTTGTTTGTTTATACAGATTGTACATATATACACCTATACATACATCATGTTTTGACCGAAGATCGTGGGTGGCGTGGCACCCCCACAAGCCTAAGTAGATTTGCGCTGTCTTGAACGGTCCATTTGGGAATGCGTACAGGTCACCCATTAACTTTTAAATATAAGATCAACTTAAAATGACCATATCTATTAGCATATAACAAATTTGGTGGTCCAAGACCTATTAAATTAAAGGTTTTGAGTCCTCATTCCAACCAACAAAGTTTTCCTCATTTCAAGTTCTGAGTAAAAATTTATGTTCGTGTTAGTGATGCAGTGTCAGATAGTCGAAGTTTCACGAATGACTTGGCATACGGCCAAGCATTTCACAGGTCGTGGAGCCGAAAATGGTCTGTAAAGCCTCCCTTGTGAGGAACTCCATAAATTTCTAAGTTGGTATTGTTTTGGTCACTACAAGAAATCTTGCATTTGGTGGTGACTGTAGTCACCATAGAAGTCTGAATGTCGACACGAAATACCTTTAATGGAGACACACTAGTCGTAAAGAATAACTGAGTGGTCGAATGTTTATCGTGCGACAACACTAATCACCACAGTATGCCATCACGAATAACCTTCTGTAGCAACATATGTCGCCATAAACAACTCCTAGAAATCTTTTAAGAAATAGGGCCGCCACTGAAAAAGTGTTTATTGTGCTGACCATTATCACCTCAAATAGATGTTAGTGGATGTCACGACCTGCAAGTACACGCTAAAAGATAGGGCAACCCTTGGGTCGCAACGAGGCATACTTGACCTCACAAAGGTCTTGTACAAGCCTCTTAGACATCATTCATTATATATATACAAAAAAGTAGTGCGGATAAGATTTTCTTCCAAAACATAATGCGAAATTCATATCATAAAATGTCTAACATATGTCTCAAAATCCATCTACGACAACATGAGTACAATAGTATTGGGTCACGACCCATAAAAGTCTAAACATGAAAAGAACATAAAAGACAACATAGTAGTGATTTTCTCGGATGTTATGGAGATTCACTAATCTACTTTCCTTGCAAGCCTTGGAAACTCTACCCTTGAAAGCAACTCAATATGCTAAAGACCCTACATGGACAACATGTAGGCAATATGCATTAGTATGCACTATGTATGGAAACTATCACACCAAACATAAGACTCTCAAGGGGTTAGTCAAGAATAGACATAATCATAAGAGATAAATACATAAGCATAACATGAATATCATAAGCATAATAAAGCATTGTAAAGTCATAGAAGAGTTCATACCTAAATCATTGGTCTTCTTAATCAAAGAAACTACCTCACAAGCCACCTCCAAGTATACTAGTGCAAGGCTAAGGTAGCATCCCATACTAGTACCAAAGCTAAGTACATCTCTTTTGTCATTCTTGATCATAGTCCACTGTCATAATTAAGACCTAAGTTCATCATATCATATGAGCACTATGCCCCTAGGCCACCCTAAATCCTACTTGTGCAATGCATGTGAAGCATCCCATACTACCTCACAAATTAAGTATATCTTGAAGTAACCGTATCTTGTTTCACGTCCTCTTAGAAGTCTCTAGTAGACCTACTTCATCTTGTTAAGGAATCAATATCTTAAGTCAACCATGTCATGGAATGCAACTATAGTCACTATCCAAGCTAAACATACATCATGTAGGGGTCATGTCTTAGGTAGCTTTAAGTCATACTTGTGCCATGTATAGATGGCATCTCATACTACAATCCATACTAAGTACTTCTCTAGACTAACATAATCCAAGCTAACTTATATTGTAACCTTTTCTATTAAGCTCTCATACTATTATAATAGACCTATTATCATGGAAAGCATCTCATCATATAATCAATCTAACTAATGAAGCATACAACCATCCTAAGCACCATGCAACTACCATGTAGATGCAAGCTAATCAAGGGGAGCATGAATCCTCAACCCGAGCTACCATGAGAAATCTATCTCAAGCTCTTCCATGAAATACTCCTTACATGCAAATCAAGCTACCATTAGGAGAGTATAAGCCTTTCTCCTAAAGCTACCATGAAATGGTTTTGGTCAAACCAATTCAAGCTACAATGAAGTTTAACACCTCAAGCTATGATAAGTAATCTAACCGAAGCTCCCATCAGATTTTAACATCTGAAGCTACCATGAGTAATCTAACCCAAGATTCCATGAGATTTAAACATCTCAATCTACCATGAGTATTTCAACTCAAGCCTACTTGAGATTTACTATCTCAATCTACTCTTTAGATCTTGCCATCTCAAGCGATCATGAGTATTTCCACTCAAGCTACCATGCCCTTGGTGTTGTCTCACCAAGTCTACTTCACAAGAAGTGACCATACAACTCATCTTCAAGCTAATATTAGTCTACCATGCATTGATTCATTTTAGGTTCTTAAGTCAACCTAGGGTTCAGCTATTGTGAGAACTTGCTTATCGTAATCCTTATTAGGTCTAGGTGTAGAAAAGAAAGAAAACATCACCACAAACATCCTCATCATGACTTTACCCCCCAAATCCCAACAACAATGGTCATAAGCTTTACAAATGAATACTAAGTTTATCCCTCATGATTCATACTCAATTACATATTAATCTATTCAATTTGATCATTAGAAGACAATTCTAGTCATAGATGATCACATAGGTTCAATTCCAACTTCCTAGCTCAAGATAATCCTTAATAAATTATACCTACTTTAATTTATATATAGGTGATTCAATTATTATCAAATAGTATAGAATACAATTGAGTTAGGAAGATCAAATAAAACCTTCATCTAGCCTCTAATGGTGTAAGATCACCATGATCACCTTTAAGTTCAATTACTATAATTCACCATGAAAACAGTAAATAATCATCACATGAACATAAGTGAATGTTATCCACTCTATTGGGATCACAAACTAACCTTACCAACAATGCAATCACAACTGCACCCTCCCTAGATTGGGGGTTTTTAATTCACAATTGAAGGGAAAATAGATGGACTTCATGGATGGAAAAATCCATGAATGAATAATCTTCACATACCTTAGACTAGAGTCTTAATCCCGTCTTTAAACCTTGGTGAATTCGTCCTAAGCTGCTGCCCCCAATTCTTCTTCTTCTTCAATGGTGTTCTTGAGAATTCTAAGGTGAGAGACAGGTTTTGGTATAGAATCTAGAGTCTAGGGGGCTCTTTTATTTTTTTAATACTCATATAATGTGTAAAACTATCTAAAATAACCACCCATAAAATTATTTTAACGTGGGGTGAATTTCACAATTCACTTCTTTACTTAATAGTGAGTTGTGCGAAAGTTGCAGGACCATCGACGGAGGGCCACCTATGGGGCGTCGACAAGATGACGGGCCGTGCTGGCAACCGTTGTTCTTGTCAGAGACCCTTCACTTGGTTCTTAAGCTCATCAACCTAAGTTTCAACCAACTCCCTCATCAACGGGGCGTCAATGGACCTACGGTCCGTTGATGCTCCTAGTTGGTTGGGACTCAACTTTTCTCACAAGTTGGGTCTCTCTCCGTGGACCCTTAGGTTTGTCCTTGAGGAGTCTTGACAGGAAGTTTCTACCTAAATACATCCGTCTAGATGTTAGTAACCCTCCCTATCAATTTGAGCTCGAAACACTACATAAAACCTCATGAAAACATACTAAGGCACGCTAGCACGTCTGAAGGCTAACTTTCAAATGTCACCGGACGTTCTTGGACTTTTCACCTCCAAACTCTTTCAAACTCTATATACTGACTCTTAACACCATAATTTATCATTTTAGGACCTTAAAACCTCATGACACACATGTTAGGCTTTGTTTCTACCTAATTCATATTTGGGGTGTTACAGTGGCGCTCACCATCGCCATAATAACTATAATTTAACAGTGGTGCGCCTCGTCACCAGAATTACTGTAATTTGTAGTGGCGGCTATATATTGAAACTCTTAAATTCTATTGTCTTGTATAATGCATGGTAAGTGACTTGTATAGGGTCTCTCAGAGTCTTATCTTTCATGTTACTACTAGAGTAAACTTTTGGTCATGACAATATTTTTATATTATACATAAAAAAATTTAGTCGTTGTATTTAATTTTTTTTTGTTTTAAGATATTAATGTTATAAGTGGAATAATCATATTATAAGTTTAATACGGAATCTCATGTCATTTTTTTATGATTATTAATTATGTGCATACATGTTTAAATTTCACTTATCTCTTATGCATTTTACATCAACATGCTCTTTAACTTGGCTTGTACTTATTTTCTCTTACTTATGAGCGTGCACGTAGACATTTAAACATGTATAAAGTTGAACAAATCGACATATGCGTCCTACACATGAAATAATATGTCTTAAATGCATAATACTACTTAGTTCGAGTGTATCAGATGTGAATTGTCATGTAAACGTATGAGTATTTGTTCAACTTTATATAAGTTTAAAAGTGTATTTGTGCACACACACATTCGAAGTTGGATGGCATAAAAGACAATGCTAAAGTTAAGTTAAAAGGGCACATTTATGTAATTATGTTTACGGTTATCCTCTATTATGTATCCAGATAAGTAACTTTTCATTGTCATTAATGATTTAATATTTCTATTTTATTTTAAAGGAAAAAAGTATTTTTATAAGTTTTTGACTTTTTTAGAGTTGCCACTTAATTTTTTAAGAAAAATCAAGAAAACTTAGTTTTTGAGAAGATTTAAACAGAAAAGCCTTAAGAAAACATTAAAGGGGTTCGGGGATTCCTATTTATATTTTTGAAAGGTGTTTAAAGCACCCAAAACATCCGTTAATACGGTTTTCCATCAACTAAAATATTTGGCTAAAATGATCTAACTTAAATTACTTTGAATTGAAAATTTATTTAGGAATGACGAAAGTTTAATACTAACATATTAATTGAGTTAACAACTTGCAAAATTTATTTTAAGTTTATTTACTTGATTTACTTAAAAGATTAAATGAGGCAACATCTTCCGGGGATTCGAGATTTTAACCCTAATACTAACGACAATATTCAATCAATATATACATAAAGTAATAGAGAGAGAGAGAGAGGGGGGGAGAGAGAGAGTTAGGTCCAAATCCGGTTTCTGTCCACCTAGACCGGTATTTGGACCCCTTCCGTGTTGGGTTTTAGAACCATTCTATTTGTGCCTGCCTAAACTAATCAAACAATTTAATAATAAATACATAAAAGAAAATACGACAAGGGCTTAGACCGAAAGATAACAAAATATAAAGTTTGAAAAGTAATAAATTTGGGCTTTTGGGCCTAATTCTCCAACTCCGGTCATTTTGAATTCTTCAATATCTAAACCTGTACGTCGATTTTGTAATGAACTTGACTCGAATGAAAGAATTTTTGAGCCTATGTGTCTCCCCGAGATGCAAGGGAAGGAGATAAGAGTTCATGGCGAACTCAGACATAGGAATTCATGCACAAGAGATGTAACGACCTGTTTAGTCGTTGTGAGCAGCAGATTTTAATTCTGGGAAAACTGGCGGGGACGACGGGCGTCACGACGGACCGTCGTGGTCACGACGGCCCATCGAGGAAGTTTCGTTCCATGACACTTAGAATTCTTCAATTTGGATATTAAAATCGACTCTCTGTAATTGTGACGGACCTGCAGGACGTGCCGTCACATCCACGACGAACCGTCGTGAGTTTCCGTTGCAAAACACTTCAACTTTTGAGAATTTGGTACAAGAACGAGTTTCTGACCGTCATGACGAAGGTTGCAGGACGGACCGTCACAGGGGTGACGGCCGTCACAGTCCACCTGAAATTTGGGGAGGATGCGACGACCATCGTGACGGACCGTCGCAGGCACGACGGCCCGTCACAGGTTGCGCAAATCCCAGGCAAATTAGGATTTCTCTACACGTTTTAAGGGTCGTTTTGGACTATTCTTTCCTTAATTATAAAGATTGAGGGTTAATATTAATAACTCTAATTACTGGGGGTTAAAAGAGGTAACCTTAAGTTAATTAGTGGGTTTTATTGTCCTCTTTTACACTTAATTATATTTTAATTAGGGTAAAGGAAAGAGGGTTTGAATAAAACAAAAGAAAGAACAAGAGAGAAAAGAGAGAAACGAATTGAGAGAGTATTGATCGATCGAGAGGGAAGAGGAATAACAAAGCTTGGAGATTTCTTGTTGATTCCAATTCTTCGTGGAGGTAGGTTATGGTTTATTTTACGATATTCGTAGTGAACTCTTAATAGTGAATGATATGTATTCATAGTATTGTAAAACCTTCTATATGCTTAGTTGTATGCTTGCATGAATAGGATTACGTGATTGTGATAAAATAAGCATGATGAAGTTATTGAATCCCAAATCTCGAAATAAACCCTAATTCACTTGTGATGATGATGCCTTAGTGTAAAAGAAGGCTTGATAAATTATATAATGAGATTGATGATGCCTTAGTGTGAAAGAAGGCTTGATGAATTAGGGGATCGGGGCCACGTTCCGGTACCAGGATAGAGATAGAGGATCGGGTGCCACGTTCCGGTACCAGGATAGAATGAATATGAGGATCGGAGTGTCACGTTCCGACACCAGGATAGAATATGGATCGGGGCCACGTTCCGGTACCAGGATAGTATATGAGGATCGGAGTGTCACGTTCCGACACCAGGATAGAATATGGATCGGGTGCCACGTTCTGGTACCAGGATAGTATATGAGGATCGGAGTGTCACGTTCCGACACCAGGATAGTAATATGGATCGGGTGCCACGTTCCGGTACCAGGATAGTATATGAGGATCGAGTGCCACGTTCCGGCACCAGGATAGAATATGGATCGGAGTGTCACGTACCGACACAAGAGGAAGAAAGATAATGAATCTTGAAAGATAATTAATATACTCAATCTAATGAACCAATTCCCAAATGAGTATGGTATTGAGGCTTGAGTCCTCATGTTGAACTTGACGGAATTTGTTAATGATATAATATTGTTGTTGCTACATGTTGAGTATTGTAGTTGAGTTACATTATTATTGATATATACTGTTCCCTATTTTGAGTTGGCCGATGATATCTACTCAGTACTTGTGGTTGTACTGACCCCCTACTTTTATGTTTTTCTTCTTTTTATTTATGAAATGCAGCAAACGTTCCGTCAACTTCAACTCAGCAGTAAATCAAGCCAGTCTTCGTCACACCGGATCTTCAGGGTGAGCTAATGCTTCTAGATTGGACTGAGTCTTCTTCTTCAAGTCTTGATGCCTTGAACTTCCGGCATGGACTAGCTTTTTAGTTTATTTTGTTCTTAGACATTCCTAGTTTAGTAACTTGAGATAGATGTTCTTGTGATGATTACTTCCAGATTTTGGGATATATAATAGTTTTGATTGTTTTATTAATGAGTTAAGTCTTCCGCATTATTTTCTGTTGATATTGTATTAAAATGTTAAGGTTTAGATTGGTTGGTTCGCTCACATAGGAGGGTGAATGTGGGTGCCAGTCGCGTCCCCGATTTGGGTCGTGACAACTTGGTATTAGAGCATTAGGTTCATTGGTCTCATCACACAAAAACAGTCTAGTAGAGTCTTAAGGAACGGTAGGAGGACGCCTTTACTTTTCTTTGAGAGTATAAGGACTTTAGGAAAATTCCATTCTTTCATTCTTTCTTTCGTGCTACTACTTGAGTCCAATTGGTATCTAGGTGATACAAATTGGTATCTGACCATCTTCACTCTATTTCGCAGATGTTAGAACTAGAGCAACGACCGCACCAGCAGCAACAACGAAAGACAAGAAACGACTGAGCCAGCCACTGGGGCTGTGGCTCGAGGAAGAACAGCGACAAGAGGCCGTGGTAGAGGTCGTGGGAGGACGTCCTCTAGAGGAAGAGGATGAGCACCTAGCCCATCTGATGCTAGGGCAGTGACTCCTCCACCGACCGAGGAGGTGATAAGAGAGGGTGAGGAAGAGGAAACTGAACAAGGGCAGAATGAGGAAATGCCACCCCAACCTACCCCAGAGATGATCAACCAAGTACTTGCTTATCTTAGCGGGTTGTCTGATCAGGGTCAGGCACCTCCAGTGGTTTCTGCACCAACACCTCCGGTTTCGGAGATACGACATGCGGCTACTATGGCTCCCCGCATGGATGCATCATTGGGAATAGGCACATTTCCACGTCTGACTACTGGGCCTATAATGACAAACGATCAGCATGAACTTTTCAGTAAGTTCTTGAAATTGAAACCTCCAGTCTTTAGGGTGCAGAATCAGAAGATGCCTACGATTTTCTGGTTGATTGTCATGAGCTACTACACAGATGGGTATAGTAGAGAGGTTTGGTGTCGAGTTCGTGAGCTATCAGTTTCAAGGGAACGCCAAAATGTGGTGGCGTTCACATGTTGAGTGTCAACCACAGAGGCACCACCTATGACTTGGGAATCATTCTCTACCCTGTTTATGGAGAAGTATATCCCAAGGACTTTGGAGAGATAGAAAAAGGGACGAGTTCTTGAGTCTAGAGCAAGGGAGGATGACAGTTAACGCGTATGAGGCTAAATTTCACGCACTATCCAGATACGCCACCCAACTTTGTTTCAGTCCACAAGAACGGATTCGCCGTTTTGTGAAGGGGTTGAGGTCAGAGTTGCGGATTTCAGCCTTACAGGTAGCGGCTACGGCAACATCTTTCCAAGAGGTGGTAGACTTTGTGATAGAGGTGGAAGGAGTGAAGCCAGACGACTTCACCACGACATCGACATCGAAAAGGTTTCGAAGGGGAGGCGAGTTTAATGGTTCTTACTCTAGAGGACAGAGCTCCGGAGATCACTCAGTTCGACCAATTCAGTCTTCACTACAGACTGTAGTTGGGGGTCACCTCAGAACGGTCAACACTTCTCTGAGAGGCCGATGCGTGAACCCAGAGAATGTTATGGATGTGGAGAGATTGGACACATTAAGAGGTATTGTCCAAACCAGAGTTACAGAACCCACTAGCTAGAGGTAGGGGTGGTAATGGTAGAGGTCGTTATTCTGGAGGACGTGGTGGTCGAGGAAATAGCGGTCACAAAACGGCAGAGGTGATGGGCAAACTGGAGACACTACTACGCAACATGGTAGGGGCAACGGACAGACAAATAATGGGGCCATTGTTACGCTTTCCCTGGGAGGTCTGAAGCGGAGGCGTCTGATGCTGTTATCACAGGTAATCTTGGTTTGTGATTGCATGGCATCTGTATTATTTGACCCTGGCTCCACGTTTTCATATGTATCTTCATTTTGCTAGTGGTCTAAATTTACATTGTGAATTACTTGACATGCCTATTCGTGTTTCTACTCCGGTGGGTGAGTCTGTGGTAGTTGAAAAGGTATATAGGTCTTGTTTGGTGAACTTTGTGGGGAGAAACACTTATGTAGATTTGGTTATTTTAGAAATGGGTGACTTTGATGTAATTCTGGGTATGACTTGGCTTTCTCCGAATTTTGCGATTTTGGATTGTAATGCTAAAACTTTGACGTTAGCCAAGCCTGGGGCAGATCCGTTAGTGTGGGAGGGTGACTACACTTCCAATCCGGTGCGTATCATCTCCTTTCTTTGTGCTAAGAAAATGGTGAGTAAAGGGTGTTTAGCTTTCTTGGCACATCTCAAGGATGACACTACTCAAGTACCTTCGATTGAGTCAGTTTCGGTAGTCTGTGAGTTTTTGGATGTGTTCCCTGCATATCTTCCTGGTATGCCACCAGATAGGGATATTGACTTCTGTATCGATCTTGAACGGGTACTCGCCCCATTTCTATAACCCCTTATAGAATGGCTCCCGCGGAGTTAAGAGAATTAAAGGCACAACTTCAAGAGTTGTTGAGCAAAGGCTTCATTAGACCAAGCATCTCCTTGGGGTGCTCCGGTTTTGTTTGTGAAGAAGAAGGATGGGAGTTTCGGATGTGCATAGACTACAGACAACTGAACAAGGTAACTATTAAGAACAAGTACCCCATTCCTCGCATTGATGACTTGTTCGATCAGTTACAAGGTGCTTGTGTCTTCTCTAAGATCGACTTGAGATCCGGTTATCATCAATTGAAAATACGGGCAACGGATGTGCCAAAGACTGCGTTTCGAACTAGGTATGGGCATTATGAATTTGTGGTAATGTCTTTTGGTCTTACGAATGCCCCTGCTGCCTTCATGAGCTTGATGAACGGGATTTTCAAGCCATATTTGGACCTCTTTGTGATCGTGTTTATTGATGATATACTGATATACTCCAAGAGTAAGAAGGAACATGAGGAGCATTTGAGAATGGTGTTAGAGTTGTTAGGAAGAAGAAGAACTTTATGCGAAATTCTCCAAGTGTGAGTTTTGGCTAGATTCAGTGTCCTTCTTGGGGCACGTGGTTTCTAAGGATGGAGTGATGGTGGATCCATCCAAGATTGAGACAGTGAAGAATTGGGTAAGACCTACAACGTGTCAGAAATAGGAGTTTTGTGGGTTTAGCTAGCTACTACCGCCGATTTGTCAAGGGATTCTCTTCTATTGCTTCCCAATTAACAAACTTGACTAAGCAGAATGTTCCATTTGTATGGTCGGATGAGTGCGAGGAAAGCTTTCAGAAACTCAAGACTTTGTTGACTACCGCACCTATTCTTACCTTGCCAGTAGAGGGTAAAAATTTCATTGTCTATTGTGATGCATCCTATACGGGTTTGGGTGCAGTGCTAATGCAAGAGAAGAATGTGATTGCGTATGCTTCAAGACAATTAAAAGTGCATGAACGTAACTATCCAACTCATGACTTGGAATTGGCCGCGGTAGTGTTTGCATTGAAGCAATGGAGGCATTATTTATATGGGGTTAAGTGTGAGGTCTATACGGACCATCGTAGCCTACAGTATGTCTTTACTCAGAAAGATTTGAATTTGAGACAGAGGAGATGGATGGAACTACTGAAGGACTACGACATCACTATCTTGTATCATCCGGGAAAGGCGAATGTTGTGGCAGATGCCTTGAGTAGAAGGCCGGAAGCATGGGAAGTCTAGCTCATTTGCAAGCTTCTAGACGCCCATTGGCTAGAGAAGTGCAGATTTTGGCTAATGACCTTATGAGGTTAGAAATAAATGAGAAGGGAGGATTGTTAGCTTGTGTAGAGGCATGATCTTCTTTCCTTGACCAGATCAAGGGAAAACAGTGTGATGATGAGAAACTAGGTCGAATTCGAGATAAAGTGTTGCAAGGAGAGGCTAAAGAAGCAACAATCGATGGGGAAGGTGTTTTGAGGATTAAGGGAAGGGTATGTGTACCCCGCATCGATGATTTGATCACCACTGTTCTTACAGAAGCTCATAGTTCCGGATATTCTATACATCCTGGTGCAACCAAGATGTATCGTGACCTAAAGCAACACTTCTGGTGGAGTAGAATGAAACGAGATATTGTTGAGTTTGTTGCCAAATGTCCAAATTGTCAACAAGTAAAGTATGAACACCAGAGGCCCGGAGGAACACTTCAAAGAATGCCCATTCCTGAATGGAAGTGGGAGAGAATCGCAATGGACTTTGTGGTTGGTCTTCCAAAGACCTTGGGTAAGTATGACTCCATTTGGGTGATTGTTGATAGGTTAACTAAGTCTGCTCACTTCATTCCTGTCAAGGTGACCTACATGCAGAGAAGTTAGCCAAGATCTACATCTCAGAGATCGTTCGGTTGCATGGAGTTCCACTCTCCATCATATCAGATAGAGGTACGCAGTTTACTTCTAAATTTTGGAGGACATTACATGCTAAATTAGGTACTAGGTTGGACCTCAGTACTGCGTTTCACCCTCAGACTGATGGTCAGTCTGAGCGAACGATTCAAGTGTTGGAGGATATGCTTCGTACATGTGTGATAGAGTTTGGTGGCCATTCGGATAGCTTTTTACCTTTGGCAGAGTTTTCATACAATAATAGCTGTCACTCCAGTATTGATATGGCTCCATTTGAAGAATTGTATGGGAGGAGGTGTAGATCTCCCATCGGGTGGTTTGATGCCTTTGAAGTTAGACCTTGGGGGACTGATCTGTTGAGAGATTCTATGGAGAAGGTGAAAGCTATTCAAGAAAAGATTTTGGCGGCTCAAAGTAGACAAAAGGAGTATGCAGACCGGAAGGTTAGAGACTTGGAGTTCATGGAAGGTGAACAAGTCTTGTTGAAGGTTTCACCCATGAAAGGGGTGATGCGGTTCGGAAAAAGGGTAAGTTAAGTCCAAGGTACATTGGACCATTTGAAGTGCTTAAGCGAATAGGGGAGGTGGCTTATGAATTAGCCTTGCCCCCAGGGCTGTCCGGAGTGCATCGGGTGTTTCATGTATCCATGTTGAAGAGATACCACGGAGATGGAAACTACATTATCCGTTGGGATTCAGTTTTGTTGGATGAGAACTTGACTTATGAGAGGAACCGGTTGCTATTTTAGATAGAGAGGTTCGCAAGTTGAGGTCGAGAGAGATTGCATCCATCAAAGTTCAATGGAAGAATCGACCGGTTGAAGAGGCTACTTGGGAGAAGGAGGCAGATATGCAAGAAAAATACCCACATCTGTTTACAGATTCAGGTACTCCTTTTCGCCATTGTTTTTCTTCTTTTGATCGTTCGGGGACGAACGATGGGTAATTGGTATCTATTGTAACGACCTGTTTAGTCGTTGTGAGCAGCAGATTTTAATTCTGGGAAAACTGGCGGGGACGACGGCGTCACGACGGACCGTCGGGTCACGACGGCCCGTCGAGGAAGTTTCGTTCCATGACACTTAGAATTCTTCAATTTGGATATTAAAATCGACTCTCTGTAAATTGTGACGGACCTGCAGGACGTGCCGTCACATCCACGACGAACCGTCCTGAGTTTCCGTTGCAAAACACTCAACTTTTGAGAATTTGGTACAAGAAACGGTTTCTGACCGTCATGACGAAGGTGCAGGACGGACCGTCACAGGGGTGACGGGCCGTCACAGTCCACCTGAAATTTGGGGAGGATGCGACGACCATCGTGACGGACCGTCGCAGGCACGACGGCCGTCACAGGTTGCGCAAATCCCAGGCAGATTAGGATTTCTCTACACGTTTTAAGGGTCGTTTTGGACTATTCTTTCCTCTTAATTATAAAGATTGAGGGTTAATATTAATAAGTCTAATTACTTGGGGGTTAAAAGAGGTAACCTTAAGTTAATTAGTGGGTTTTATTGTCCTCTTTTACACTTAATTATATTTTAATTAGGCTAAAGGAAAGAGGGTTTGAATAAAACAAAAGAGAAAGAACAAGAGAGAAAAGAGAGAAACGAATTGAGAGAGTATTGATCGATCGAAGAGGGAAGAGGAATAACAAAGCTTGGGAGATTTCTTGTTGATTCCAATTCTTCGGTGGAGGTAGGTTATGGTTATTTTACGATATTCGTAGTGAACTCTTAATAGTGAATGATATGTATTCATAGTATTGTAAACCCTTCTATATGCTTAGTTGTATGCTTGCATGAATAGGATTACGTGATTGTGATAAAATAAGCATGATGAAGTTATTGAATCCCAAATCTCGAAATAAACCCTAATTCACTTGTTGATGATGATGCCTTAGTGTAAAAGAAGGCTTGATAAATTATATAATGAGATTGATGATGCCTTAGTGTGAAAGAAGGCTTGATGAATTAGGGGATCGGGTGCCACGTTCCGGTACCAGGATAGAGATAGATAGAGGATCGGGTTGCCACGTTCCGGTACCAGGATAGATAGAATGAATATGAGGATCGGAGTGTCACGTTCCGACACCAGGATAGAATATGGATCGGGTGCCACGTTCCGGTACAGGATAGTATATGAGGATCGGAGTGTCACGTTCCGACACCAGGATAGAATATGGATCGGGTGCCACGTTCCGGTACCAGGATATTATATGAGGATCGGAGTGTCACGTTCCGACACCTGGATAGTATATGGATCGGGTGCCACGTTCCGGTACTAGGATAGTATATGAGGATCGGAGTGCCACGTTCCGGCACCAGGATAGAATATGGATCGGAGTGTCACGTACCGACACAAGAGGAAGAAAGATAATGAATCTTGAAAGATAATTAATATACTCAATCTAATGAACCAATTCCCAAATGAGTATGGTATTGAGGCTTGAGTCCTCATGTGTGAACTTGACGGAATTTGTTAATGATATAATATTGTTGTTGCTACATGTTGAGTATTGTAGTTGAGTTACATTATTATTGATATATACTGTTCCCTATTTTGAGTTGGCCGATGATATCTACTCAGTACTTGTGGTTGTACTGACCCCCTACTTTTATGTTTCTTCTTTGTTATTTAAGAAATGCAGCAAACGTTCCGTCAACTTCAACTCAGCAGTAAATCAATCCAGTCTTCGTCACACCGGATCTTCAGGGTGAGCTAATGCTTCTAGCTTGGACTGAGTCTTCTTCTTCAAGTCTTGATGCCTTGAACTTCCGGCATGGACTAGATTTTTAGTTATTTTTGTTCTTAGACATTCCTAGTTTAGTAACTTGAGATAGATGTTCTTGTGATGATGACTTCCAGATTTTGGGGATAATAATAATAGTTTTGAATTGTTTTTATTAATGAGTTAAGTCTTCCGCATTATTTTCTGTTGATATTGCATTAAAATGTTAAGGTTTAGATTGGTTGGTTCGCTCACATAGGAGGGTGAATGTGGGTGCCAGTCGCGTCCCCGATTTGGGTCGTGACAAGAGATGAAAGGATTAATGATTGATCATGAAAGGGCTCTTCTTTTAAAAAAAAATCAAACTAATTATTTGGATGTAACCACATACTTCTAATTTTTATAACAAATCAAACACAACCTAAACTATATATGGTGGAAGGCAAAACATATCAGGAAACACATATGAATTCTTAACAAATAAGCAATTGGAAATTTTAAGGGTAACATGAACACTAGGTCACAAGCAATTTTACTAACATGATAAATGCCAACAGTGAGTCTAGTGACCAACACTACTGTTAAGACAACATAAACCAATAACTTATACCCAGAGGGGTATCATTTCAACAAACAATGGAGATAACATCATTACGCATAAACCTATCATCCATAAGCAACCAAATATGAAAGGAAAGGAACTTGAAAACTAATATGACTTTTTGCAGATGCCAAAAAAAGAACATGGGAAGCGATATTTATTTATTTATTTAAAAAATAAAAATTCTTAACACAAAATAAATGGATTGAATTAGACCAATGTCAAGAGCAACACACTCACATCATTCATGTACCATTTGGAGACGAAGATCAATAAAGATAAACAAGTTTACAAGACTAACAACAAAATATACCTATACTATATGCATCAGCATCTATGGAGTCATAAAGGGGAATTTTTACACAAACATTATGCTAAAAAAATGCCCCACAAAAATATGAACACACTATCCCAAATGGAAACCAGAAGATATAGGCACCACTCAAAATATTCCAGAAAAAATAATAATAGATAAATAAAAATAAATAAAAATAAATAGAATAAAAAAATAAAAAATGCAAGGTATTGCTAAACTGCCAGAAATCTATACCGAACAAACAGAGATGATAGAAAGCAATGAACAAGAACATAATGAAGTCGTGACGAAAATAGATTAGTATAAACAACTCATTCCAATCATAAACTATACGAAATCTAAACTATCTAAATGGGAGAGATCTTGGAAATGCGTTAAGAACGGTAGTAAAATGAAACCAGCATGCGATTCAAAAAGAAGAAAACCCTCCAAAGACGTATATATATATAAAAGTTACAACGGAGAACTCAACTCTTAGCAATATTTCTAAGCAAATAAAACAGATTCACTAATTTACTATCAAACAGAGAGTCCAAAATCTTAGCAAACACTAGTGTATACAAAGACTCATATAATCCAGAATCCAACAATAAGCACATTTACAATAAAATGCTTGAACTAAAAAATGATTATTACCTTCCGAGGTTCAGTGATTCTGGGGACGGGACGTGCAAGCAGAGGCGATTCTACCCACCACCGCATGAAAAACTCAAGTCGCCAACGAAGGAACAAAATCTGGATGAGAGTTTACACTCGAAACAAATTAAAATATAAAACCTCTTTTCACAAACGTATTGATAGTATCTTTCAACTTTCCTGGTCCCCCCTGGAAATCTCTCCCAATCTTTTCGACTCCTTTAGATATGTAGACTTTTGATTCACTGTAACTCTCCTAAAAATTCTTCCCTTTTTTTTCACGTTAAAGTTCCCAAAAAATCTCAAAAAAATCTCCCCCCTAAAAAGTTGTCAAAAACAAGAATATATATAGGAGGATATTACAGTTTTTAACTATCTTATTTTGGAAATATCTTATTGAAATAACTCCCACTTATTTATATCTTATTGAAATAACCCCCACTTATTTTAACGAACTTTTTAAACTATCTTATTTTGGAAATATCTTATTGAAATAACCCCCACTTATTTATATCTTATTGAAATAACCCCCACTTATTTTTGTATCAGAGCGAGAGTCTGAAAGACCTTATATGAAAAAAGATTATTATTTTAGAAAAACATTTTCTTACCATAGAACTTTATTTTTACAATAGATAACATTTAAAAATAGTTAAAATATATAAAAAAATATTTAAAAGCAATTTATTTACCTTAAAATTAAGATTATCATTAGCCTATACATATAAATATTCTGTAAAGACACTTTAGAGAAACTCTTAGACAATCTCAACAACAAATAATTGAAGAATTAAATCAAGTAGATTTTGAAATAAAAGAAGTAAGAGAAAGAATTAAAATTATTAAAAACAATCCTTATTATTATAATTCTATAGGATAATATATGATAATACCTTATAAAAATACAAAAGAATATAAAAAGGTTAAAAGAGAATTACTAGATTTATATGTAAAAGCAGATATATTATTAAAAGAACTAAAAACAACAGGCTCTAATAAAGAAATAAGTAATAAATAGATTATATATTTTTCTTAGCTAAAATCTTAGAACAAAACTAATAAGACATCTTATATATAGAATTTTCCAATAAAAAATATTTCATGAGAAATCTTCCATTGCTTTAAGAATAAGACTTGATTATTGGCTATTATATAGAGATATATAAGAAAAGAAAAGATTACAAAGAGTAGAAAAAGCAATAGAAGCATATATATATATATATATATCCGAAAACTAATTTTTTATACCACAAAATTTTTTATATTAAAAGAAATAGCGACGAATATATAAACGCTTTAGAATGGGAATTACAAGGAATTAGTCGTGCTATAGATAGCTATAATAAAAGAATAAATAAAAAAAAGTTTATAAAGATAATTACCCAACTACTTTAGGGTAAAATAACAATAATTACAATAGCTTCATTAAAAAGCATAAAATACCTAGACTAACAAAACAATATAGAAAAAAAAATTCAAAGATTAAAATTAGACAATATAATAAGTGTAACTTTGACAACGGAAATCATTGCTTACATACAGAAGACGCTCAATATAATACTTTAATAGATTTAATATAAAATCTCAGTGTGAAATATAAAAGAATCAAACAATAAAATTATAAAAATAGTAAGTGAACAAGAAGAGAAACAAAAAAAAAACAAAATAACTATTTAGAAAGATAGAAAATAATTTAGACTACCTTAAAGAACAAGGAGTAGAATTACATAAAAAATTAATCGAGTTAAAAAATAAATTCTAAAGAAGAGATTATAATCATTAATAATAAAAATACAAGAAATAAAGACAGATATTAACATCAATAAAAAAAAGAAATAGTTCTTTCATGATAGATTTAGTAGAATCAGAGACACATAGAGAAGCAATAAAACTAATAGAAAAAAGAATAGCCCTCCCATTAGATTATAAAAATTTAATCCACTTCAAATCAGATCAAATTATTATACAACAGAACAATACAAAATAGCACTTTATTACAACTACATAATAAGATAGATAAAAACTTTAAAGAAAAATTAGAAAGTAAAAATATAGCCACATCCGGAATAGAAGAATTAAAAGAAAGTTAAATAAAATAGAAATTACTCCTCAAAAAAGAGAAAATAATTAAAAAAACAGAAAAAAATGGATATTTTTCCAACTAGACAAAGAGATAAAGGACAAGAAAGACCAAGACCAAGTTACTCCATAAATAAAATAAGTAATAATTTTTTATCAAAAATATTAAATAAAATGACAAAAGAAGAAAACAATCAACAATTCGACGAAATAATAGACACAGATAAAGAAATAAAAATCTTCCAACAAAATCAATTAAATTTATTGAATCCAAAAGTCTTATATAACACAAACTCAAAATCCTAACTATATAGACATTATACAGAAGAACAATTATCAGTATTAGGAAAAAATTCTGTATCTTTACCACTCATAAACTATGAATCTGTGAAAGAAATAAAACATGTTAAAAAAAGATTAAATGCATATAGCATTAATAGTAATAGGAATTAAAGGATTAACTATAAAAAATTTAGGAACAACGACATTAATTACAATATATGATACAATTATAGGATTAACAGAAGTAGGCATGACTAATAAAGGAGGAATTTTCTATATAAGTCCAGACTTTATGATGAATTTAAATGAATTCGGAACCCAAATAAGAATAGGAATACAAACTAAAGGATATGAAGAAATGCATAGTGGAAAAAATTTATTAATGTGTGTAGGATTTTTAGGAAAAATGACAGATAATAGTAACACTAGATTTAAATTACAAATAAAAGACGTAGTAGAAGTAATGGGAAACAAAGGGATAAAATTAATAAAATCTATAAAAATAAATCCTGAAGAATATGCAAGATTAGAATGAAAATTAGGAGATTTCAAAGAAAAGAAGCTTGAATACCAGACACTCATTTAATATATACAAATTCTAAAGAAGAACCTTCAATTAGATTTACAGATTTAATTACGAAGCTCAAAAAGACTTTGAAGAAGAAAGTCTTGTGGAAGAAATGCCTTTAAAAGGGATGAATATAGAAATAATAATAGAAGAAGACTTTGCAGTAGATTTGGCTATAGAAAAAGCTAAAGAGATAAGTAAAAACAATAAGAATAGATTATTTACATGCAAAGGATGTAAATTAAAAGACTTAAATATAGAACAAACAATATCTCATTTTAAGACATGTGAACAAAGAACCGATAATAAAGGATATAGATTAGAAAAAAGTTTACAAGATAAATTAGAAAAAGCGAATAAAATAATGACAGAAATACAAGAAAATGATAGTGAAATATCTGAGTTAGAATCTATATGTAACGACCTGTTTAGTCGTTTTGAGCAGCAGATTTTATTTCTGGAAAACTGGCTGAGACGACGGACCCCACGACGGACCGTCATGGGCACGACGGACCGTCGCAGGGTCTCGTTTCAAAACACTTAGAAATTCTGAAATTGGGTACTGAAATCGACTCTCTGAACTTCGTGACGACATGGCAGGACGGAACGTCGTGGGCACGACGGACCGTCACAGACCCTTTAATAGAATTGAGTCTCTAAACTCTGTGACGGAGCAACAGGATGGACCGTAGCAGGCACGACGGGCCGTCACAGACTGCGTAATCCCAGGCTGAGTCGGATTTCTTTAATGTTTTAAGGGACGTTTTTGACTATTCCTGCTTTAATTATAAAGTTAGTGGGTTAATGTTAATAAATCTAATTACTTGGGGGTTAAAAGAGGTAACCTTGAGTTAATTAGTGGGTTATTATTGCCATCTTTTATACTTAATTATATGCTAAATAAGGTAAAAGAAAGAGGGTTTGAATAAAGAGAATAGAAAGAACAAAGAGAGAGAGAGAGTCGAACGAGGAAGAGAGAAACAAAGCTTGGGAAATTGCTTGCTTGATCACGAATCTTCGGTGGAGGTAGGTTATGGTTTTCATGCTATTCGTAGTAATGTTTTAATAGCGAATGATATGTATTAGTAGTATTGTAAACCCTTCTATATGCTTAATTGTATGCTTGCATGAAGTGATTATATATTGTGATAAAATAGGCATGATGAAGCTATTGAATCCTAAATCTTGAAAGAAACCCTAATCTACTTTGTTAATGATGATGCCTTGGTATAAAAGAAGGCTTGATGAACGAAGTAGTGAGATTAGGGGATCGGGTGTCACGTTCCGACACCAGGATAGTATATGGATCGGGTGCCACGTTCCGGTACCAGGAAAGTATATGAGGATCGGAGTGTCACGTTCCGACACCAGGATAGTATATGGATCGGGTGCTACGTTCCGGTACCAGGATAGTATATGAGGATCGGAATGTCACGTTCCGACACCAGGATAGTATATGGATCGGGTGCCACATTCCGGTACCAGGATAGTATATGAGGATCGGAGTGTCACGTTCCGACACCAGGATAGTATATGGATCGGGTGCCACGTTCTGGTACCAGGATAGTATATGAGGATCGGAGTGTCCGTTCCGAAACCAGGAAGTATATGGAGCGGAGTGTCACGTACCGACACGAGGGGAATAAACATAATGAATCTTGAAATATGTTAATATACTCAATCTAATGAACCTAATTCCCAAATGAGTATGGTATTGAGGCTTAAGTCCTCATGTGTGAACTTGGCAGTACTTATTCATGATTATGGTACTTGTTGTTGCTACATGTTGAGTATTGTAGTTGATTTACGATATTACTTGATATATACTGTTTTCTATTTTGAGTTGGCCGATGCTACCTACTCAGTCCTTGTGTTTGTACTGACCCCATACTTTTATGTTTTCTTCTTTGTTATTTGTGGAGTGCAGCAAACGTGCCGTCATCTTCAACTCAACCGCAATTCTAGCCAGTCTTCGTCACACCGGATCTTCAGGGTGAGCTAATGCTTCTAGCTTGGACTGGATCTTCTTCCTCATGTCTTGATGCCTTGATGTTCCGGCATGGACTAGCTTTTACTTGTCTTATCTTCTTAGAATACTCTTAGTTTAGTAATTTGATCTTAGAGGTTCTTGTGGTGATGACTTCCAGATTGTGGGGAATAATAGATGTTGAATTTTAGAAGTTATTGAATTGGTTTTTATTAATGAGTTTAAGTCTTCCGCATTACTTTCTGTTGATATTACATTGAAATGTTAGGGTTTAGATTGGTTGGTTCGCTCACATAGGAGGGTAAGTGTGGGTGCCAGTCGCGGCTCGGTTTTGGGTCATGACACTATACTAAGTCAAAAAGAATTAATGGAAACAAAAAGTTCTAGTAGTCCATTCCAGAGAACAAATGAACAAGGTTATACCGCAGATAATAGTAAAGGAAATATACCACGTAGAAGAGTATATAGACAAGGAGATACTCCAATAACAGAAGTTAAACCTATGGGGAAAACAATGCCTATAGAAGAACCAATAATACTCCAAGAAGGAGGAAGTAAAGGAAAAAATTTAAATATAGCGGCACATGAACCACTAAGATGGAATTCAGTAATAGACTTATGTAAAGGAATAGTAGTAGCAGATTTCATAAAAAGTTATACAGAAACTGATGCCGAAATAATGTACAAATACTTAGAAACATTCCTAGGAGAATCAACCAAAGCTCTATGGGAAGCTTATAAAGTAGAATTCCCATCAGAATTTCTGTACTTAGTATCATTTGGACCAAACTCATATAATTTTACAAAAAAAAATATATACATAATAAAATTAGAACAATTAAGTATAAGTAACTGGTATCATATAAAGAAATTCTTAAATGATTATTTCTATTATTGGACAATTAGCGGAAATGCCTTTGATCAAGATCTAGGTAAAAAGTTATTTAATATACTACCAGGAGCTTTAGGAAGAGAAATAGAAGAAAGATGGACTAAAAGAGAAGGAGTAGCACAAAACCCTCAAGCAAAATGGTCAATAGGACATAGAATACAACATATAATGAAAATATTACAAGAAAAATGTACTAATTTACAAATACAAATACAATTAAAGCAAAATGAAATGAATTTCTGCAAAGACATAACATATACAACCCAAAATTATGATAAAAATCAATATAAAAAGAAAAAGTGTAAAAAATACAACCCACAGAACAATAAGAGATATAATAAAAAAGGATATTTTCTTAGAAAATCTTCAGCAAGAAAACCATATTTAAATAGGGACAGACATGTTAGAAAATATAGAACAGATAGAAATTATAAAAATAAGTTAGAATGTTTTACATGTGGAAGTATAGAACATTTAGCAAATACTTGTCCTAAAAGATATAATGCAAAGACTAGAAATGCTCAATTAGTAGAAGAATTTAACGAAGCATTATTAAATATAGATGAATACATGTCAGATAATGAAAGCATTTACTCTATAGTAAGTATTGATATAGATGAGAATAACAAAGAAGAAGATTCTTCTAATTCAGAAGGAGAAGAATTAATTAATGAAATAGGAATAAAAATTTATATAGACGACCAAAAAATATTATTTTATGAATATAATAGAATGTGAACATAATTTCGAAAAAGATACAGGATTAGACAGTATCCATGTAATTGGTGTAAATGGTATCCAAGTAAATATAAAAGAGCTAAATGTAATAAATGCTTTATAGAAGGATGTATAAGCTGTATAGAAACACAATTAGGAATAATAACTCAGAAAAAGGAAAGAGGTACATACAAATGAACCACTAATAAATTTAAAAATATTAGTATTAGAAGAAAAAGTTAAAGAATTAGAAGAAAGAATAGTAAGATTAGAAAAAGGAAAAAATGTTGAACAAGAACTACCACTAGATAATCAAGAATTATGAATGAAGAATCAAATACTTTAATATGTAATGAAGATAAAAATATAAATACTGTTAAAATATTAGCAAAACTTTAAATCGAAAAATATGAAATAGAGACTTAGCATTAATAGATTCTGGATGCACCAAAAGTATTTTAAATAAAAAAATTGTACCTCCAGAATTAATAAAAACTTTAGAGAAACCACTTGCAGCTATGCAAATGGATGGAACACATAATATATATAGATACGATATAGATAAAGCTCAAATAAGTTTTTTTAAAAACTTGTTCAAAATTCTATAAACCTACCTATAAGATGGACAAAATATGGGTACAAGATTTAGATATAAGAGTATATTTTGTGTTAGGACTAGATTTCATACTATACAATAAAGGAGAAACTTTAATAACAAAAGATGGGATACATTTTATGAAAAAACATTACTTATACTTCTATCTTAACTGATAAAATTACTGCTAAAGTAAGACATGAAGAAAAATGTTGCGAAATTGTAAAAATAACATACAATGTGCTAAAATGGAATGTAATGAATATATGAAAATATACTAGAAATAGATAAAGAAGATGAGATAGTCAATAAAAACTATGTTCTGATAGAAATGGAAACAGAGTTATATAATTTTAAGACAGGAATTCAAAAAATAGGACAAATAAAAAACCAACAAGATCTAGATAATATAGTAAAATTTTTAGATCAAATAGAAATAATAGGAGAAAAGCCTCTAGAGTATTGGGAAAATAATCATGAAGTATGTAAGTTAGATATAATAAACTCAGAATATATAATAAAAACAGCCTAATTGCAAGCTACAAATCAAGATCTAGAAGATTTTAGAATACAAATTAAAGAACTATTAGAATTAAGAGTAATAAGGAGATGTACTTCAAAACATAGAACTGCAGCATTTATGGTAAGAAATCATAGTGAAATAGTTAGAGGAAAAGCCAGAATGGTTATAAATTACAAAAGACTAAATGACAATACTAGAACAGACGTTCATAAATTACTAGATAAAACAGAGTTAATAAATAGAATTCAAGGAAAAACAATTTTTAGTAAATTTGATTGTAAGTCGGGATACTGGCAAATAAAAATGCATAGAGATAGCATAGAATGGACAGCTTTTACCTGTATTGAATGAAATTTTGAATGGTTAGTTATGCCATTTGGGTTAAAAACCGCACCTCCAATCTTCCAAAGAAAAATGGATAAAATAGTTGGAGAATATAAAAAATTTGTTTTAGTATATGTAGATGATATTTTAGTATTTAGGGAGATATAAAAGAACACTTAGGACACTTACAAACGGTTTTTAGGATGTTAATAATGGAATAATAATTAGTAAAAAGAAAATAGAATTGTGTAAGAACTATATAAACTTTTTAGGAATTACTTTAGGAGAAGGAAAAAGTTAAACTACAACCACATATAGCGAAAAAAGCTCTAGACATGCAAGATAAATTAAATAATTTAAAAGATTTACAAAAATTCCTAGGAATAATCAATTAAGCAAGACCAATTATTAAAAATCTAGAAAAAATAGCAGGACCAATACACTCTAAGGCAAGAATAAGGGACAAAGAAACTTTAATATTGAAGACATGAAATTAGTAAAAAAAATATAAGAAAAAATAAAAAATATTCCCTGTAACGACTTGTTTAGTCATTTTGAGCAGCAGATTTTATTACTGGAAAACTGGCTGACACGACGGACCCCACGACGGACCGTCATGGGCACGACGGACCGTCGCAGGGTCTCGTTTCAAAACACTTAGAAATTCTGAAATTGGGTACTGAAATCGACTCTCTGAACTTCGTGACGGAATGGTAGGACGGACCGTCACAGGCGTGACGGACCGTCACAGATTCTTTAGTGGAAATTGAGTCTCTGAACTTTGCGACGACCTGCAGGACGGACCGTCGCAGGCACGACGGGCCGTCACAGACTGCGTAATCCCAGTCTGGGTCGGATTTCTTTAAATGTTTTAAGGGACGTTTTTGACTATTCCTGCTTTAATTATAAAGTTAGTGGGTTAATGTTAATAATCTAATTACTTGGGGGTTAAAAGAGGTAATCTTGAGTTAATTAGTGGGGTATTATTGTCATCTTTTATACTTATTATGTGCTAATTAGGGTAAAGAAAAGAGGGTTTGAATAAGAAAAATAGAAAGAACAAAGAGAAAGAGAGGGAATCGAACGAGAAGAGAGAAACAAAGCTGGGAAATTGCTTGCTTGATCACGAATCTTCGGTGGAGGGGAGGTAGGTTATGGTTTTCACACTATTCGTAGTAAACTCTTAATAGTGAATGATATGTGTAGTAGTATTGTAAACCCTTCTATACGCTTTAATGTATGCTTGCATGAATATGACTATGTAATTGTGAATAAATAAGCATGATGAAGCTATTGAATTCCAAATCTGAAAAGAAACCCTAATCTACTTTGTTAATGATGATGGCTTGGTATAAAAGAAGGCTTGATGAACGAAAGTGGTGAGATTAGGGGACCGGGTGCCACGTTCCGGTACCAGGATAGAATGAGGATCGGAGTGTCACGTCTGACACCAGGATAGTATATGGATGGGTGCCACGTTCCGGTACCAGGATAGAATGAGGATCGAAGTGTCACGTTCCGACACCAGGATAGTATATGGATCGGGTGCCACGTTGTGGTACCAGGATAGAATGAGGATTGGAGTGTCACGTTCCGACACCAGGATAGTATATGGATCGGGTGCCACGTTCCGGTACCAGGATAGTATATGAGGATCGGAGTGCCACGTTCGGCACAAGGATAGTACATGGAGCGAGTGTCACGTACCTACACGAGGGGAATAAAGATAATGAATCTTGCAATATGTTAATAAATTTAATCTAATGAACTAATTCCCAAATGAGTATGATGGAGGCGTGAGTCCTCATTGATGGCTTGGTGTTATGACCAAGAGTTATGATAATGGTAAATGTTGCATGTTGAGTATTGTTAGTTTGTTTTATAATATTACTTGATATATATTGTCTTCTATTTTGAGTTGGCCGAAGATATCTACTCAGTACCCGTGTTTTGTACTGACCCCTACTTTTATGTTTTCTTCCTTGTTATTTGTGGAGTGCAGCAAAAGGACCGTCGTCTTCAACTCAATCGCAATTCTAGCCAGTCTTCGTCACATCGGATCTTCAGGGTGAGCTAATGCTTCTAGCTTGGACTGGATCTTCTTCCTCATGTCTTGATGCCTTGAAGTTCTGGCATGGACTAGCTTTTACTTGTTTTAGCTTCTTAGAATACTCTTAGTTTAGTAATTTGATCATAGATGTTCTTGTGGTGATGACTTCCAGATTTTGGAGAAATAATAGATGTTGAATTTTAGAAGTTAATGAATTGTTTTTTTTTATTAAAGAGTTTAAGTCTTCCGCATTACTTTCTGTCGATATTATATTGAAATGAATGTTAAGGGTTAGATTGGTTGGTTCGCTCACATAGGAGGGTAAATGTGGGTGCCTGTCGCGGCTCGGTTTTGGGTCGTGACAAACTTGGTATCAGAGCAATTAGGTTCGTTGGTCTCATCAAACAAGAACGAGTCTAGTAGAGTCTTAAGGAACGGTAGGGGGACGCCTTTACTTTTCTTTGAGAGGCTATAAGACTTTAGGAAAATTTCTTTCTTTCTTTCTTTCTTTCGTGCTATTATGGATCCAATTGGTATCTAGGTGATACAAATTGGTATCTGACCATCTTCACTCTATTTCGCAGATGGTTAGAACTAGAGCAACGACTACACCAACACCAACACCGACAAGACAAGAAACGTCTGAGCCAGCCACTGGGGCTTTGGATCAAGGAAGAGCAGTGGCAAGAGGCCGTGGTAGAGGTCGTGGGAGGACGTCCTCTAGAGGGAGAGGATGAGTACCTAGCCAATCTGATGCTAGGGCTGTGACTCCTCCACCGACTGAGGAAGTAGTAAGAGAGGGTGAGGAAGGGGAGAATGAACAAGTGCAAAATGAGGAATTGCCACCCCAACCTACCCCAGAGATAATCAATCAGGTTCTTGCTTATCTTAGCGGGTTATCTGATCAGGGTCAGGCACCTCCAGTGTTTTCTGAACCAACACCTCCGGTTCAGAGGTACAACATGCAGCCACTATGGCTCCCCGTATGGATGCTTCATTGGAAATAGGCACGTTTCCTCGTCTGAGACAGGGCTATAATGACAAATGATCAGCATGAACTTTTCAGTAAGTTCTTGAAATTGAAACCTCCAGTCTTAAGGGGGCTGAATCAGAGGATGCCTACGATTTTCTGGTTGATTGTCATGAGCTACTACACAAGATGGGTATATTAGAACGGTTGGTGTGGAGTTTTTGTGACTTATCAGTTCCAAGGAAACGCCAAAATGTGGTGGCGGTCACATGTAGAGTGTCAACCAACAGAGGCACCACCTATGACTTGGGCCTCATTCTCTAGCTTGTTTATGGAGAAGTATATCCCACGGACTTTGATGGATAGGAAAAGAGATGAGTTCTTGAGCCTAGAGCAAGGTAGGATGTTAGTTACTGCTTATGAGGCTAGGTTTCGCGCACTATCCAGACATGCCACCCAACTTTGTTTCAGTCCACAAGAACGAATTCGCCGTTTTGTGAAGGGGTTAAGGTCAGAGTTGCGGATTTCAGCCTTACAGGTAGCGGCTACAGCGAAATCCTTTCAGGAAGTGGTAGACTTCGTAATAGAGGTGGAAGGAGTAAAGCCAGATGACTTCACTATGGCGTCGACATCAAAAAGGTTTCGAAAGGGGGGTGAGTTTAATGGTTCTTATTCTAGAGGACAGGGTTCCGGAGGTTACTCAGTCCGACCAATTCAGTCTTCACTACAAACTGTAGTTGGGGTTCCACCTCAGACCGGTCAACACTTCTCTGAGAGGCCGATGCTTGAATCCAGAGAATGTTATGGATGTGGGGAGACTGGACACATTAAGAGGTATTGTCCAAAACAGAGTTACAGACCTCCAATGGTTAGAGGTAGAGGTGGTTATGGTAGAGGCTGTCATCCTGGAGGACGAGTTGGCCGAGGTAATGGTGGTCACCAAAACGGCCGGGGTGATGGGCAAACTGGAGCCACTACGTCACAACATGGTAGGGGCAACGGGCAGACAGGTGATAGGGCCCATTGTTATGCTTTCCCTGGGAGATCTGAAGTGGAGGCATCTGATGCTGTCATCACAGGTAATCTTTTGATTTGTGATTGCATGGCTTCTGTATTGTTTGATCCTGGATCCACATTATCTTATGTATCTTCCTCATTTGCTAATGGTCTAAATTTACATTGTGAATTACTTGATATGCCTATTCATGTTTCTACTCCGGTGGGTGAGTCTGTGATAGTTGAAAAGGTATATAGGTTTTGTTTGGTGAATTTCGTGGGGAGCAACACTTATGTAGATTTGGTTATCTTAGAAATGGTTGACTTTGATGTAATTCTGGATATGACTTGGCTTTCTCCGAATTTTGCGATCTTGGATTGTAATGCTAAAACTGTGACGTTAGCCAAGCCTGGGACAGATCCGTTAGTGTGGGAGGGCGACTACACTTCCAATCCGGTTCGTATTGTCTCCTTTCTTCATGCTAAGAGAATGGTTAGTAAGGGTTGTTTAGCTTTCTTGGCACACCTTAGGGATGATACTACCCAAGTACCTTCGATGGAGTCAGTTTCGGTAGTCCGTGAGTTTGGATGTGTTCCCTGTAGATCTTCCTAGTATGCCACCGGATAGGGATATTGACTTCTGCATCGATCTTGAACCGGGCACTCGCCCCATTTCTGTACCCCCTTATAGAATGGCTCCCGCGGAATTAAGAGAGTTAAAGGCCCAACTTCAAGAGTTGTTGAGCAAAGGCTTCATTAGACCAAGTGCATCTCCTTGGGGTGCTCCGGTATTATTTGTGAAGAAGAAGGATGGGAGTTTTCGGATGTGCATAGACTATAGACAACAGAATAAGGTAACTATTAAGAACAAGTATACTCTTCCTCGCATTGATGACTTGTTTGATCAGTTACAAGGTGCTTGTGTCTTCTCTAAGATTGACTTGAGATCCGGTTATCATCAATTGAAAATACGGGCAGCGGATGTGCCAAAGACTGCTTTTCGAACCAGGTATGGACATTACGAATTTGTAGTGATGCCTTTTGGTCTTAAGAATGCCCCTGCTGCGTTCATGAGCTTGATGAACGGGATTTTTAAGCCATATCTGGATCTCTTTGTGATCGTATTTATTGATGATATACTGATATACTCTAAAAGTAAGAAGGAACATGAGGAGCATTTGAGAATTGTATTGGAAATGTTGAGGGAGAAAAAGCTTTATGTCAAGTTCTCTAAGTGTGAGTTTTGGCTAGATGCAGTGTCCTTCTTGGGGCATGTAGTTTCTAAAGATGGGGTGATGGTGGATCCATCTAAGATTGAGACAGTGAAGAATTGGGTAAGACCCACGAATGTGTCAGAAATAAGGAGCTTCGGTGGTTAAGCTAGCTATTATCGTCGATTTGTCAAGGGATTCTCTTCCATTGCTTCCCAATTGACGAACTTGACTAAGCAGAATGTTCCATTTGTATGGTCGGACGAATGTGAGGAAAGCTTTCAGAAGCTCAAGACTTTGTTGACTACTGTACCAATTCTCACCTTGCCCGTGGACGGTAAGAATTTCATTGTTTATTATGATGCATCCTATTCGGGTTTGGATGCAGTGCTAATGCAAGAGAAGAATGTAATTGCTTATGCTTTAATGCAATTAAAAATGCATGAACTTAACTATCCAACTCATGATTTGGAATTGGCCGCGGTAGTGTTTGCATTAAAGCAATGGAGGCACTATTTATATGGGGTTAAGTGTGAGGTCTATACGGATCATCGTAGCCTACAATATGTTTTTACTCATGAGGATTTGAACTTGAGACAGAGGAGATGGATGGAACTACTGAAGGACTACGATATCACAATCTTGTATCATCCAGGAAAAGCTAATGTCGTGGCAGATGCTTTAAGTAGAAAGGCAGGAAGCATGGGAAGTCTAGCTCACTTGCAAGTCTCTAGACGCCCATTGGCTAGGGAAGTTCAGATTCTGGCTAATGACCTTATGATATTAGAAGTAAATGAGAAGGGAGGATTGTTGGCTTGTGTGGAGGCAAGATCTTCCTTCCTTGACAAGATTAAGGGAAAGCAGTTTAATGATGAGAAATGATCCGGATTCGAGATAAAGTGTTGCAAGGAGAGGCTAAAGAAGCAACAATCGATGAGAAAGGTGTTTTGAGGATTAAGGGAAGGGTATGTGTACCCCGCGTCGATGATTTGATCAACACTATTCTGACAGAGGCTCATAGTTCAAGGTATTCTATACATCCTGGTGCAACCAAGATGTACCGTGACCTAAAGCAACACTTTTGGTGGAGTAGAATGAAATGTGATATTGTTGAGTTTATTGCCAAATGCCCAAACTGTCAACAAGTAAAGTATGAACACCAGAGGCCCGGAGGAACACTTCAGAGAATGCCCATTCCTGAATGGAAATGGGAGAGAATTGCAATGGACTTCGTGGTTGGTCTTCCCAAGACAATGGGTAAGTATGACTCCATTTTGGTGATTGATGATAGGTTAACTAAGTGTGCTCACTTTATTCCGGTCAAGGTAACATACAATGCCGAGAAGTTAGCCAAAATCTATATCTCAGAAATTGTTCGGTTGCATGGGGTTCCACTCTCCATTATATCAGATAGAGGTACGCAGTTTACTTCTATGTTTTGGAAAACACTTCATGCGGAATTGGGAACTAGGTTGGACCTTAGTACTGCGTTCCATCCTCAGACAGATGGTCAGTCTGAGCGAACGATTGAAGTGTTGGAGGACATGCTTCGTGCATGTGTGATAGAATTTGGTGGTCATTGGGATAACTTCTTACCCTTAGCGGAGTTTTCATACAATAATAGTTATCACTCAAGTATTGACATGGCCCCATTTGAAGCATTGTATGGTAGGAGATGTAGGTCTCCAATTGGGTGGTTTGATGCACTTGAGGTTAGACCTTGGGGTACGGACCTTTTGAGGGATTCTTTAGAGAATATGATATCTATTCAAGAAAAGCTTTTGGCGGCGCAAAGTAGGCAAAAAGAATATGCAGATCGAAAGGTTAGAGACTTAGAGTTCATGGAGGGTAAACAAGTCTTGTTGAAGGTTTCGCCCATGAAAGGGGTGATGCGGTTTGGTAAAAGAGGTAAACTAAGCCCAAGGTATATTGGTCCCTTTGAAGTACTTAAGCGAGTAGGGGAGGTGGCTTATGAGTTAGCCTTGCCTCCAGGCTGTCCGGAGTGCATCCGGTATTTCATGTGTTTATGTTGAAAAGATATCATGGGGATGGAAACTACATCATTCATTGGGATTCGGTTCTGCTTGATGAGAATTTGTCTTATGAGGAGGAACCTGTTGCTATTTTAGATAGAGAAGTCCGCAAGTTTGGGTCGAGGGAGATTGCATCCATCAAGGTGCAATGGAAGAATCGATCAGTTGAAGAAGACACTTGGGAGAAGGAGGCAGATATGCAAGAAAGATACCCACATATGTTTACAGATTCAGGTATTCCTTTTTGCCCTTGTTTTCCTTCTTATGATCGTTCGAGGACGAACGATGGGTAAATTGGTATCTATTGAAACGACCTGTTTAGTCATTTTGAGCAGCAGATTTTATTTCTGGAAAACTGGCTGAGACGACGGACCGTCATGGGTATTGAAATCGACTCTATGAACTTCGTGACGGAATGGCAGGACGGACCGTCACAGGCGTGACAGACCGTCACAGATTCTTTAGTGGAAATTGTGTCTCTGAACTTTGCAACGACCTGCAGGACGGACCGTCGCAGGCACGACAGGCCGTCACAGACTGCGTAATCCCAGTCTGGGTCAGATTTCTTTAAATGTTTTAAAGGACGTTTTTTACTATTCCTGCTTTAATTATAATGTTAGTGGGTTAATGTTAATAAATCTAATTATTTGGGGGTTAAAAGAGGTAACCTTGAGTTAATTAGTGGGGTATTATTGTCATCTTTTATACTTAATTATATGCTAATTAGGGTAAAAGAAAGAGGGTTTTGAATAAGAAAAATAGAAAGAACAAAGAGAAAGAGAGGAATCGAACGAGAAGAGAGAAACAAAGCTTGGGAAATTTCTTGCTTGATCACGAATCTTCGGTGGAGGTAGGTTATGGTTTTCACACTATTTGTAGTAAACTCTTAATAGTTTATGATATTTGTTAGTAGTATTGTAAACCCTTCTATACGCTTAATTGTATGCTTGCATGAATATGACTATGTACTTGTGAATAAATAAGCATGATGAAGCTATTGAATCCCAAATCTGAAAATAAACCCTAATCTACTTTGTTAATGATGATGCCTTGGTATAAAAGAAGGCTTGATGAACGAAAGTGGTGAGATTAGGGGATCGGGTGCCACGTTCCGGTACCACGATAGAATGAGGATCGGAGTGTCACGTTCCGACACCAGGATAGTATATGGATCGGGTGCCACGTTCCAGTACCAGGATAGAATGAGGATCGGAGTGACACGTTCCGACACCAGGATAGTATATGGATCGTGTGCCACGTTCTGGTACCTAGATAGAATGAGAATCGGAGTGTCACGTTCCGACACCAGGATAGTATATGGATCGGGTGCCACGTTCCGGTACTAGGATAGTATATGAGGATCGGAGTGTCACGTTCCGGCACCAGCATAGTATATGGAGCGGAGTGTCACGTACCGACACGAGGGGAATAAAGATAATGAATCTTGCAATATGTTAATAAATTTAATCTAATGAACCTAATTCCCAAATGAGTATGATGGGGAGGCGTGAGTCCTCATTGATGTGCTTGGTGTTATGACAAAGAGTTATGATAATGGTAAATGTTGCATGTTGAGTATTGTATTTGGTTTTATAATATTACTTGATATATATTGTCTTCTATTTTGAGTTGGCCGATGATATCTACTCTGTACCCGTGTTTTGTACTGACCCCTACTTTTATGTTTTCTTCCTTGTTATTTGTGGAGTGCAGCAAAAGGACCGTCGTCTTCAACTCAATCGCAATTCTAGCAAGTCTTCGTCACATCGGATCTTCAGGGTGAGATAATGCTTATAGCTTGGACTGGATCTTCTTCCTCATGTCTTGATGCCTTGAAGTTCCGGCATGTACTAGCTTTTACTTGTTTAGCTTCTTAGAATACTCTTAGTTTAGTAATTTGATCATAGATGTTCTTGTGGTGATGACTTCCATATTTTGGGGAATAATAGATGTTGAATTTTAGAGTTAATGAATTGGTTTTTTTTTATTAAAGAGTTTAAGTCTTCCGCATTACTTTCTGTCGATATTATATTGAAATGTTAAGGGTTAGATTGGTTGGTTCGCTCACATAGGAGGGTAAATGTGGGTGCCAGTCGCGACTCGATTTTGGGTCGTGACATTCCCGATCTTAATATGCCATTAGAATCAGATTATTTAATAATAGAAACAGATGTGAGTTTTGATGGATGGGGTGCAGTAATAAAATCAATACCACATAAATACAGTTCTAAACAAGAAGAAAAACTATGTGCTTACCAATGTGGAAAATTCAAAGAAAAGGGTAATAAGGCTAGTATAGATGTTGAAATTTTAGCTGTAATATATGGTTTAAATAGTTTTAGATTTATATCCTAAATAAATCAGAAAAATTAATAAGAAAATATTGTGAAGCTATAGTAAAATTTCATCAGAAAATTAATGATAAAACTAGTAGTAGAAGACGATGACTAAATTTTTTAGATACTATATCAATTTATCATTCCATTTTTGAGCATATCAAGGGAAATGATAATAGTATTGTAGATCAACTAAGTAGATTACTGATCAAAGTTTAAATTTTACAGAATGAGACCACTACTACCATACAAAGGTAAAAGAGTTCAACCTTCAACCTCAGACTTTGCAGACTCTTACAAACAGACAATGTTATCAAATTTACATTTTAAACCTCTAGATAAGATTGATGATGTCAGAATAGAAAGACTGCAGTTTGGACAACAAAACCTAATAGCATATGAACCGTCCAATTGGACATTCAGACATTTGTCTAATTGCCAACTAGACAAACAACAAACATGCCTTATAGATAATATATGGATAGCACATAATAAAAAAGACACTAAATATGTAATTGATGTTTTAAATGCATTAGGATATTATTTTACTAGCAAAAATAAAGAAAATAGATTTAAATATTAAGTGGTAATTCATGGTAAAACAAATGGTGTTTTTCAGACATTGATAGAAGTTTTAGACTCTATTAAAGGTTTTCAAAAACCTCTTTTTAAAGGCTTAAATGATTTTACAGAAGTTTTAGACTATGCTAAAGGAATATTAGGGCTAAATAACTATATTTCTCCAGCCCTTAGACAAAACCCAGATAAAACTGCACAATACAACATCCAAAAAGACACAGACAAAGTAATATTTTGTGATCATTGATCGTCCATGACCGAAGCATTCAAAAGGCTAAATCTAAGAAATGAAGCTCTAATGCAAGAAAATGACAAGCTCAGGGAAAGACTCCGAAGAATGGAAACAAAAGAAAAGACTAAAGATGTACAAAATCAGACAGATCTACAGGGTTTTCCATCCCAAATAAAAATGGATGAGATGGGTGTGCATTCCTCACTGAATGTTAAGAAATCCACTGTATCGGACGAAGATACAGCTAGTCCGATTCAAACGGTAGCCGGTAAAGACTTATCAAATCGTTTATGGCTGTCACTTTGGCAAAAAGTGAAAACCAAGAATGTTCATCTTCTTCTCAGAATAGACGAAGACTACCGATATCTTTTACCCAAAACCTGAAATTGAAAACTAAAAAAGCCTAGAAAACTAAAGACATAGAATTTCTAATTACCAAAACAGTAGAAAAACTACTCAAACAAAAACAGGAACAAGACAAATACATAATTAAAGACACAAGCCCAATTCCAAGCCCAAAAAAAGTCAAGAAAATTCAGAAGAAAAACTTAGAGACAATAAAATTTGCCCAAGATCCTAATGATGATGACTCTGAAATGAGTTTTGATTCTATAGCATTACATAATTTAGACACAAAAAAAATTATATATATATATATATATATATATATATATATATAATATTATATATATATATATATATATATATATATATATATAATCAAGAAATGTGCTTCATTAGACAATCTGTGAGTCCCACTTTACTCACTACCACACATCTGTGGAAAAACTGTTGGGACGCACTTAAAAAGATAAGACGGATACCAGACTACAGGGACAATAATGCAAGAAAAGGAACATCATTTCACGTGACGCTGGAGCCCAGAAGTGTACCCGGCCAAGATGATAAGATTCCTTTTTAATTTGAAATCCGATGTTTGAAGTCCGAAGACCTCTATAAAAGCAGGCATTGTCAAGAGAGAAAGGCAAGGCGAAGAAAATCACAACCAGAAAATCACAAAATCTTTTTTCTCTTTAAAAGTTACCTTTTTATAAATAAGTTTGTATAAGAATATATAAAGATTTCAGTTCTTTGTTTATAAGTTTGTTTTTCTTCAAAGTTCGGAAGCTTTTCGGGTTTCCCGAAAGGGAAACTTTACTCTGTTCTAAATAATGTAAGTTTTCATATTTAAGTTCTAGTAAACTTCCCATATATGTAAATATGTGTGTTATTTCAATTAATATGTTAATTTTAAATTTATGTAAATTTATGAATATCATCATGAATCTATATTACCTAGTATATGGTTACTTTCTTAGCCTCTTAAAAGTATCGATGGATTAACCTGTAAATTCCTAGGATATTGTCAGGTTAAAATGTTCTTAGAAAAGAACTATGAATAACCAAATCCGAGGTGTGGTTAAAGAAGGCTACTTTTAAGAACATAAGCTAAGAGAAAGAAATGAACAGTAATAATAGATTCATGAATGGACAAAGTCCATAAAAAAAATAGGGGAAGAAAAACTAGAAAACAATATGATGATACATAATAGAACAAGAGAGTAAGGAGTACTGAGTAGGATTGTACAATTTGAAATTTTAACGAACTTTTTAAACTATCTTATTTTGGAAATATCTTATTAAAATAACCCCCACTTATTTATATCTTATGTAAATAACCCCCACTTATTTTAACGAACTTTTTAAACCATCTTATTTTGGAAATATCTTATTGAAATAACCCCCACTTATTTATATCTTATTGAAATAACCCCCACTTATTTTGGTATCAGAGCGAGAGATCTGAAAGACCTTATATGAAATTTTTTTTATTATTTTAGAATAATATTTTCTTACCATAGAACTTTATTTTACAATAGACAACATTTAAAAATAGTTAAAATATATTTAAAAAATCTTTAGAAAGCCATTTATCTACCTTAAAATTAAGATTATCATTAACCTATACATATAAATATTCTGTAAAGACACTTAGAGAAACTCTTAGACAATCTCAACAACAAATAAGTGAAGAATTGAATCAAGTAGATTTTGAAATAAAAGAAGTAAGAGAAAGCATTAAAATTATTAAAAACAATCCTTATTATTATAATTCTATAGGATAATATATGACAAGACCTTATAAAAATACAAAAGAATATAAAAAGGTTAAAAGAGTATTACTAGATTTATATGTAAAAGTAGATATATTATTAAAAGAACTAAAAACAACAGGCTCTAATAAATTAGATTATATATTTTTCTTAGCTAGAATCTTAGAACAAAAACTAACAAGACATCTTATATCTAGAAATTTTCCAATAAAAAATATTTCATGAGAAATCTTCCATTGCTTTAAGAATAAGAACTTGATTATTGGCTATTATATAGATATAGAAGAAAAGAAAAGATTACAAAGAGTAGAAAAAGCAATAGAAGCATATATTATATATAATATACTATATATATATATATATATTATATATTATATATATTATATATATATATATATATATATCCGAAAACTAATTTTTTATACCACAAAATTTTTATATTGAAAGAAATAGCGACAAATATATAAACGCTTTAGAATGAGAATTACAAGGAATTAGTCGTGCTATAGATAGCTATAATAAAAGAATAAAAAAAAAAGTTTATAAAGATAATTACCCAACTACTTTAGGGTAAAATAACAATAGCTTCATTAAAAGCATAAAATACCTAGACTTACAAATCATATAGAAAAAAAAATCAAAGATTAAAATTAGACAATATAATTAAGTGTAACTTTGACAACGGAAATCATTGCTTACATACAGAAGACACTCAATATAATACTTTAATAGATTTAATAATAAATCTCAGTGAAATATAAAAGAATCAAACAATAAATTATAAAAATAGTAAGTGAACAAGAAGAAACACAAAATAAATAACAACAATTTAAAAAGATAGAAAATATTTAGACTACCTTAAAGAACAAGGAGTAGAATTACATAAAAATTAATCGAGTTAAAAAATAAATCTAAAGAAGATATAAATAATAATTAATAATAATAAAAAAAAGAAATAAAGACAGAATTAGAATCAATAAAAGAAATAGTTCTTTCATGATCGATTTAGTAGAATCAGAGACACATAGAGAAGCAATAAAACTACTAGAAAAAAGAATAACCTTCCCATTATATTATAAAGAATTAATCCACCTTCAAAATCAGATCAAATTATTATTGTCACGACCTGTTTAGTCTTTTTGAGCAGCAGATTTATTTCTGGAAAACTGGCTGAGAAGAAGGACCCCACGACCGACCGTTATAGGCACGACGGACCGTCGAGGGGGTCTCGTTTCAAAACACTTAGATTCTGAAATTTGGGTACTGAGATAGACTCTCTGAACTTCGTAACGGAATGGCAGGATGGACCGTCGTGGGCACGACGACCGTCACAGACTCTTCAAGGAAATTGAGTCTCTGAACTTGTGACGGACCTGCAGGACGGACCGTCACAGCCTGACGGACCGTCACAGGTTGCGTAATCCAATTGGGTCGGATTTCTATAATATTTTAAGGGGCTTTTGGACTATTCCTGCTTTCAATTATAAAGTAGTGGGTTAATGTTAATAGTTTAATAACTTGAGGGTTAAAAGAGGTAACCTTGAGTTAATTAGTGGTTACTATTGCCATCTTTTATACTTAATTATATGCTAATTAGGGTAAAAGAAAGAGGGTTTGAATAAGAAAATAGAAGAACAAGAGAGGGAAAAACGATTGATAGATAGAGACGAACGACGAGGAAAAACAAAGCTTTGGGGAAATTGCTTGCTTGATCACGAATCTTCGGTGGAGGTAGGTTATGGTTTTTATGCTATTCTTAGTAAACTCTTAATAGCGAATGATATGTATTGGTAGAATTGTAAACCCTGCTATATGCTTATTTGTATGCTTGCATGAATGTGATTATGTAATTGTGATAAAATAAGCATGATGAAGCTATTGAATCATAAATCTTGAAAAACTCTAATCTCTTTGTTAATGATGATGCCTTGGTATAAGAGAAGGCTTGATGAACTAAAGTAATGAGATTGATGATGCCTTGGTATAAAAGAAGGCTTGATGGATTAATAGAATGAGATTAGTGGAGCGGGTGTCACGAACCGACACGTAGAATTAGGGGATCGGGTGTCACGAACCGACACGTAGAATTAGGGGATCGGGTGTCACAAACCGACACGTAGAATTAGGGGATCGGGTGTCACGAACCGACACGTAGAATTAGGGGATCGGGTGTCACGAATCGACACGTAGAATTAGGGGATCGGAGTGCCACGTTCCGACACATAGTATTAGGGGATCGGAGTGTCACGTTCCGACACATAGTAGTAGGGGAGCGGAGTGTCACGTACCGACATAAGAGAAATAAAGATAATGAATCTTGAAGGATGTTAATATACTCAATCTAATGAACCTAATTCCCAAATGAGTAGGATATTGAGGCTTGAGTCCTCATGGGTGAACTTGACGGTATTTTAATGATTATAGTACTTGTTGTTGCTACATGTTGAGTATTGTAGTTGATTTATGATATTATCTGATATATATTGTTTTCTATTTTGAGTTGGCCGATAATACCTACTCAGTACTTGTGTTTTGTACTGAGCCCTACTTGTATGTTTCTTTCTTTGATATTTGTGGAGTGCAGCAAACACACCGTCGTCTTCAACTCAACCGCAACTCTAGCCAGTCTTCATTACACCGGATTTCAGGGTGAGCTAATTCTTCTAGTTTGGACTGGATCTTCCTCTTCATGTCTTGATGCCTTGATGTTCCGGCATGGACTAGCTTTTTTTTTTTAAGTATTCTAGTTTCTTAGATACTCTTAGATTAGTAATTTGAGGATAGATGTTCTTGTGATGATGACTTCAAGATTTTGGGGAATAATAGATGTTGAGTTTTTTTTTTGAAGTTATTGAATTGATTTTCATTAATGAGTTTAAGTCTTCCGCATTGTATTTTGTTCAATACGTTTGGGTTTAGAATTGTTGGTTCGCTCACATAGTAGGATAAGTTTGGTGCCAGTCGCGGCTCGGTTTTGGGTCGTGACAATTATACAACAGAACAATACAATATTAGCACTTTTATTACAACTACATAATAATATAGATAAAAACTTTTTAAAAAATTATAAAGTAAAAATATAGACACAATCGGAATAGAAGAATTAATAGAAAAGTTAAATAAAATAGAAATTTGACGAAATAATAGACACAAATAAAGATATACAAATCTTCCAACAAAATCAATTAACTTTATTGAATCCAAAATCTTATATAATACAAACTCAAAATCCCAATTATATAGACATTATAGAGAAGAACAATTATCAGTATTAGGAAAAAATTATTATCTTTACCATCATAAACTATGAGTCTGTGAAAGAAATAAAACATGTTAAAAAAGATTTATGCTATAGGATTTAATCGTAATCAAATTAAAGGATTAACTAGAGAAAAATTTAGGAACAAAGACATTAATACAATATATGATAATAGATGGTCAGACATAAAAAAGGCAATTATAGGATTTACAAGAATATATGACTAATAATGGAGGAATTTTCTATATAAGTCCAGACTTTATGATGAATTTAAATGAATCGGAACCCAAATAATAATAGGAATACTAACTAAAGGATATGAAGAATGCATAGTGGAAAAAATTTATTAATGTGTGTAGGATTTATAGGAAAAATGACAGATAATAGTAACACTAGATTTAAATTACAAATAAAAGACGTAGTAGAAGTAATGGGAAACAGAGAGATAAAATTAATAAAACCTGTAAAAATAAATCTTGAAGAATATGCAGGATTAGAATGGAAATTACGAGATTTCAAAGAAAATGAAGCTTTAATACCAGACACTCATTTAATATATACAAATTCTAAAAGTTAACCCTCAATTAGATTTACAGATTATAATTACGAAACTCAAAAAGACTTTGAAGAAGAAAGTGTTGTAGAAGAAATGCCTTTAGAAGGGATTAATATAGAAATAATTAGAAATAATAATAGAAGACTTTGCAGTAGATTTGGCTATAGAAAAAAGCTAAAGAGATAAGTAAAAACCAATAAGAAATATTTTCAATGCAAAGGATGTAAATTAAAAGACTTAAATATAGAACAAACAATATCTCATTTTAAAACATGTGAACAAAGAACGATATTAAAGGATATAGATTAGAAAAAAATTTACAAGATAAATTAGAAAAAGCTAATCATATAATGACAAGAAATACAACAAAATGATAGTGAAATATCTGAGTTAGAATCTATAGTAAGTCAAAAAGAATTAATGGAAACACAAGTTCTAGTAGTCCATTCCAGAGAACAAATGAACAAGGTTATACTGCAGATAATAGTACAGGAAATATACCACGTAGAAGAGTATATTGTCAAGACCCAAAAATGGACGTGATGGAACTCGTCTTATCCCACCAAGACAAGTAAGCCTAAAACTCAACTATTACGATAAAAATGCGGAAAATTTACTATCAACTTACATTATACCCCAAACCTGGTTGTCACGTGTACAAGCCTCTAAAGTATTACAGTCGGATCAAAGAAAATATAAGTTCTCATATGATATTGCTTCTAGAGTAGAACAAAATCATAAACAACAGTAAGGAGGGATGCTGAGATGACCAACAACTACCTCACAAAATCTCCAGGAAGCCTCGGAAAAGAAAGAATATATCATAAAAGTCCGGGCTAGTAACCTACAAAAATTTGTAGAAGCAGGGGTGAGTACCAAACAACACGTTACTCAGCAAGTAAACCTCTAAACACAAGCTAAGGGGAATGAAATACGGGTACTCTACCACCCCCAACGAACCTCCACAACTACAACCTGCATAAACATCAGCCCAACCTCACAGCTCACAGTTTACATAGAACGTAACTCAAAAAAAAACATTTAGACAGACCATACAAATCCTCCACAACACACTTTAACAATTACATATCCCCAAAACAACACTTAACAATTATATATCCTCAACATCAACACTTAAACAAATTAGATATCCTCAATAGCAACACTTGCAAAAATTTACATTCCTCAATAACATACTTCAACAAATTACATATTGTAACGACCTGTTTAGTCGTTTTGAGCAGCAGAACAAATTCTGGAAAAACTGGCTGAAACCACGGACCCAACGACGGACCGTCACAGCTCGACGGACCGTCGTGGTGTTCCGTTCCATGACACTTAGAGTTTGAAAATCGGGTACTGAAAATCGACTCTCTGTAAATTGTGAGGACCTGCAGGACGTGCCGTTACATCCACGACGAACCGTCGTGAGTCCCGTTGCAAAACACTTCAACTTTTGAGAAATTGGTGCAAGAAAACGAGTTTCTGACCGTCATGACGGAGGGGCCAGGACGGACGTCACAGGGGTGACGGCCGTCGCAGCCATCTGGAGTCTGGGGAGGACACGACGGCCGTGTGACGGACCGTCGCAGGCATGACGGCCCGTCACAGGCTGCACAATCCCAGGCAGTTTGGGATTTCTTCCCCACTTTTTAAGGGTCGTTTTTGCTTATTCTTTCCTAATTACAAAGATTGAGGGGTAACATTAATAAGTCTAATTACTTAGGGGTTAAAAGGGGTAACCTTAAGTGAATGAGAGGGGTTTATTGTCCTTTTTCACACTTAATTATATGATTAATTAGGGTAAAGGAAAGAGGGTTTGAGTAAAACAAAAGAGAAAGAGCAGATCGATCGAGAGAAGCAG